>RJWH01004833.1:0-94713 GCA_004363575.1 Solenodon paradoxus | reverse complement strand
GGGGAGGGGGGAGCATACTCAGTCCCGAGGGTCCCACCAGATTCACATGGCTAGAGGAGGGCCAGTCTTAAAAGGAATCAGCACAAAGCAAAAACAAACAAGTCCCCCTAGAATTAGCAGTTATTTGTCTCTAGGTCCTCCATCAAGCTGTTATCCTCTGCTTTGCTTCCTAACAGACTCAACACAGTTTGGGTATTGGAAAGATAAAATCTAGAGTGCAGTTAAGTAAATATGGATATCCCACCTGGCTGGCACAATGTGAGCTTTTAAAAACAACGCAGTTAGCTAAGACAGAGGTAGGGTTTAAGGTCCCTCCAAGTAATTTTCAACGTGTACATCTCCTCCATGTGTATGTGACTGAAGCAGTGATGCTATCCACGCCTGTGTTGCAGGGTGAAAAACAAACACCTAAAAATCAGACATCTTTTTTTTTTTTAAATGATGCTGCATCTTAAAAACTTCTCTCCTAGAGAAAACGGATTGCAGGCTAGTTGTACAGGCAGGGGGAAAGCAGGTGGAGGAGGCAAGGGAGCAAGGAAGGAAGGAGGGAACGAAAATAAGCCCTCTCCTGAGTGACGCGCTGGAGACGTGGACGGACGTCCCCACAAAGACTTCCTGTCTGCGCGGCGTCAGCGCCCCACAGGCGGAGCGGGCCTGTGGGTGTACTCAGCTGTGCAGAGCTGATTATTGAAGATGAAAGGGCTTGGCAATTTATTTCATCTCACACTGAAGCACTGCTGACAAGTGAAAGTGAGGACAGAAGGATTCATTTGTTCAACTTCTGTTTTAAAAAGCAGCCTTCAAATGATACCACAGAGAAAAAGCAGGAAACATTGTGAAGTCATAAAATGTCTTTTTTTTTTTTTTAAATACACTAGCTGTGATATTTGTATTTTGTACACAAGTTTGGAAGACAGGAGGAGTTGGGTTTTTGTGTGCGTGGCTGTAATCAATTCCAGGGAAGAAACTATATGCACACACATCAATTAATTACTCATCAGATAGGTCAAGTTCACCTAATCTAGGCAAAGCACTTAAATCTAATCCCTGAATCCAGAGATCTCTCAGAATGAAAAAAATCTAACCCTACAATGTTTAAACATAAAATTGAAAGGGGGGGAAATTTTACGTAAGTTCTTTCTGCTAAAAATGAATGAATATAGACTACGTGATAGCAAATACACATTAAATTTCATAATCCTTGTCTTTCTAAACTTTAGTTTGTAAATTCAGATTTTCTTCATTTATCTATAGTCTTCTGTTTGCTTGAAATATTGGAAGGAAATGTTCTACTTCGTTTTTAATAAAACCTGGTATGACTTTTCATCAATATATTTAGTGTTTAAGATTGAGGAATATTTTTCAGTTCAAAGGCTCATATAAATTATTATGAAATCTAATCTACCTAGCAAAGTGGTCTTATCCCCAAAGATTTATAAGGATGCGTAATATCCCATGCAGAGAACACATTAGTTATTTATGATTAATACACAAATACAGATCCAAATGTTAATGACAAAGATAAAGAAATACATTCTGCCTGCAATCATTCATATTAAAGTATCAGTAACCTGGGCACATCTTTCTTAAGCAACTCAGTCAGATGACTGATTTCTTGGTGATTTATATTCGATATTTGGTTATTTTCACTCTGTCTCAAGGTAGATTGTTGTTGTTTTTGCAAGAAATCAGCAGGTCAAAGAAATGGAAGAGATGATGGCTAAAATAAATTCACTATCTCCCTGGGCTTCTTAAAACCATCAAGTTCAAGTCTGTTCTTCAGAAAATATTTTTGGAACACATGCTGTGGGCCAGGCAGTGCTTTAAGGATGAGGAGTGGCAGCTGGAAGAAGTGCATCCGTTCAGGGGGGCTGTGTGTGAAGCTGCATAGGTTCCCGTACAAGCCAGGAGGCACCCGTCGTCTAACCACAAGCCGGGGGGCCTGTGGAGTTGTGCAGTGCACACGCCTGTGTCCAGTCAAAGAGGAGACAGAAAACATACAAGGAAACCAACAGGCAAATTAGAAAAGAGTTGTTGGGTTCCATAAGAATAGTAATACAGGTGTCATTATAGAGACGGCCTAGGGGTAGGGAGGGAATCTCTCAGGGAAGGTCTCCCCAGAAGAACGAACGAAATCTTGTCATCTGTGACAATATGGATGAGCCTGAAGGACATCAAGCTAAGTTGAAATCAGTTAGAAAACACACACTGCCCCCTTTCATTTATCTTTGGAATCTACGGAAGTCAAACTCATCAAAGCAGAGAAGAGAGTCAGTCAGGGCTCGGGGGAAAGTGGGACACGTTCCTCAGTCCACACAATTTCAGTTTGGAAGATGAGTAAGTTCTAGGGATCTCAGGACCACACGGTAACTGTAGCTAAAATGCTCAACAGTATACTTGAAATTTACTGAGAGAGTAGAACTTAAGTGTTCTTATCACCAATAATAATAATAAGGAGGTAACTACATGAGGTGATAAATATGTGTATTACCTTGTCCGTGGTGCTCATTTCACAAGGTATTTGTCCAAATATCACATTGTACAACTTAAGTATGAATTTTGTTGATTATACTTTGTTCAAGCTGAGAAAAAAAAATACAAAATCAGTAACATTTAAGCTGAGATGGAATGAAAAAGAGCCAGGTATGTGGAAGAAAGTTCCAGGTATCTGATTTAAGAATATATTTGACAGTCCCTGGGGTCGGAGAAAGGAGTGACAAACCAGAGTGGTGAGCACAGGATGAGGAGCGAAAGCAAGCTCAGGAGTGTAGAAAGGGGTTACTCTTCAGAGGGCCTGATAAGTCAAGGAGCTCGAAATGTTTCTATGGGCAAAGGGAGGTCCCTGGTGAGCTCCTTCCTTAGGGGAGTGATATTAAAGCTCCATGAAGCATGAGAAGAGCTCAGCACTAAGGCTCCTGGTCTTGTCCTGACAGGATCAGAACACTAGATGTTGTAATAAGAAGAGCAAATATGGAGATAAAATACAGTTAAATGGTGATTATTGCACTGAAGTTGTAGTTGGAAAGTTATAATGATCCAAACAAACATAAAGAAGCACGCCCCAAGACAAGGGTACTAAAGACTGGTTTGGCTAATTATTTTCAAAGACACTTGGACAGTAGATTTTGTTTTTTAAGGAAAGGTACAGGCAGGAATGAAGGAGCGCAGAGGCAGGCAGGAAGAGAGAGAGGAAGAAGCACCCTATTTTAATTAGTTGTTCATCTGGGTCACTCCCCCAGCCCCTGGACATGAACCCAAGACCCCGGGTTGCATGTGGATGATACCCAAACACTGCCCACTAAGGCGTGCCAATGAGACTTTTTTTATTTGTTAAAATGAATGGTCTTTAAAACACATGGGAGACTGAACATACTTTGAAAAGATGGTTCAGTAGCAGTAGGTCCTAAGCCCAATACCCTTTACCTAGGTAATGTGCAGCTTAATATTGAGTATGATAATGAGTATGGAGTATATTTAATAATATTCTAATACGGAGTACAACTTAATTATATAAAACCTAATACTCAGTTTTGGATACCAAACCATATAAAAACGCAGTCACTTTTCTATATAAGCTAATACTTATCATTGAAAAAACCAAAGATATCCAGGAATAGGTAAACCACACAAAAACTTACACCTACTCTGACAGTGAAAAGTTAATAAATGTCTGAATGAGTAAATGAATGCCAAAACTTCAATCATTTTTTCATTCAATAAAGATATGCAAGTTACTTAAATAATGTCTTCAGTCTTAAGTCAACATTTCAGTCTATGTGATATAAAGGATACAAGGTATTTTATTACATTTTGTTGATAAAGAAAAAAATGATGAAAATGAGGCTTTAAGATTAGCAACTCCATTCTAATAAATAACGTATTTGATACTAACACAGGCAGACTCAGCTTGGGGCATAGATTTTGTTTCCATGAACATAATTTGAGGGAAGTGATTGATTTAGTATTTTGATAAAGCTTGTCATAAAATACATTTGCTTAAATTTGCCCTCACAAAAGAGTTAAATCATAAGGAAATGCTTGACAAAAATAAATCTAAAGATAGTACTTCTGGGTAAGCAAAAACATTAAAAATACATCACTGACAAAATTAATTGAGAATATTAACAAGCGAGGATGGTAATTAGGCCATAAACCTGGTTATTTTTCAAACCCTAACTTTTCTTTTCATGAAGTATGAATCACACACACAGTGAAACACACTTATCTTAAGCATACCGTCCAGTGGGTTTTGACAAATGTATGTTCCCTATAAATAGCACAACTAGTACAAAAATGTCCCTCAAGGCCCTTCCTAATCAATCTCCTCACACTGGAGGCAATCACTTTTCTATCACCACAGTTCAGTGTCACCCATTTCAATCACTCGTTAAAGAGAGTTAGCATTACTTAGCAAGAAAAAGGAATGAACTATTATTTTGGTTAATGACTCTTTTTCAATTTAAAAAATTACTGAAAGACATCAAATTGGAACATTATAAAGGTTTAGATTGTACATCCTCATAAGTCAACAAATCAACATCTGTATTTAATACATTAAGTTTACCACCAAAAGTCTCCTATCATGCACCATGTAACTGCTCCTTTTACCTAACTTGGTATTCCTCCCCTTCCCTTCTTGTAAACTCTAATTTGGTCCTGAAGACAAAGTCTATTTTTGTGATTTAGTTCATTTGTTTGATTGGTTTCTCTATATATCACATGAGCGGAATCATGGGATATTTGTCTTTCTCATTCTGACTTATTTCACTAAGCATAATTTTCCCTTTAAATCCACCCAAATATCCAAGGTTTGTTCTTACACAATGTTACACTTGAAACTTTTTGTTGAGGTATAGTTCGCACAAAATAAAATGCACAGAGCTATCAATGATTTCGATAACTGTTTGCCTCCATGTAACATCCACCCAAATTAATAGTTATTATTGTCACTATTCCAAAATTTTCTCACTCTCTTTTCCAGTTAACTTGTTTTTCCCACACTTGATTTAAATTAACATGACATAGATTTGCTCCTTCTTGGAACTCATGTAAAATAAAGTCATAGGTAAGTACTATTTTGCATCTAATATTTTTTCACACAAGTCATTTTATTTTAGATTTATCCATGTAGTTGCATCAATAAAAAGTTCATTCTTTTTTTTATTGTTTAGCATTTCTTTCTAGAAATATATTACAATTGTTTAATTTTCCTATTATGGGCCTTTGGATTATATTCAAATTTTAACTATTAACAATGTTCCCTTATGAACCTATATGCTTCTGTGGACACATATTTGCATTTCTCTTGGGTTAATCCCTAGACATGGAATTGCTGTGTCGTAGGATATATTTATATTTCACTTTATCACCATCTCACTTATGCTCATATTTTTGTGGTCTATCTTCTTCTCTTCTTAAATTTAACTTGTCTTTGTTTTTTAGATATTACAGATATACTAAATAACAAGCAATGAGATGGGTTTTGCTTCCTATTTAGCTTTAGAGTTTCTTCCTAATAGTTGTTTAGTCTATTTACATGCAATGTAATTATGGCTTTATTCGGAGCAGTTTATTTCAGCTTATTTGTTTTCTTTTTGTTCCATCTGTTATTTGACTGTTCATTTATTCCTTTCTTTGGGGTTTTAGAGTACTTTTTGTTGCTCACTTCTGCCTAATTTATTAACCTTTTATTTTCAGCATTTCTATATGCACGTATGTGGGTCTGCCTGTGTGCATTTCAGTGTGCAATATGCACACACAACCAGCTCAACTCAAACAGCACACTGCATACAGAGCAATCTAAAAACAATATGACAGTGACATTTCCTTTGATCCTCACTCTTTTTTGTATTTTAATCCTGTATTTTAGTATTTTATAGACCTCACAATTTTTCTTTTTTCTTTCTGGTTTGCTTTAGAGAGTCAACAGTCTTTTAAAGAACTTGCATCAAAGGCAAAACTAAAGTTCAAAGACACAAAAGCACCAGGACCTAAGAAGTCAAGATTCTAGAGAAAAGAATTTAAATAGTGGGCAGGCTGAGAAGTGTAGAAGCAGATCACACGGGACCTGTTATGAGTTCGAGGAACAATGCAGGACTGGCAGTTTTGTGGTTCTGAGGAGCTAAAAGTGGGATTGAACGATCACCCCTAGGACAGGGTACTAATAAAATCCCAAGCATTCATTTGGACACCAGAGGTCTGAAGTATGGGTGAGGATAAGTAGAAATAGATGTGCCTTACAGGACAGAAAGCCAGATGCAAAACAGCTCAGTCTGTTGGGATTAAAGCAATCCATGCCTACTCTACCTACCAGAAGCTAAAGAAATCCTCTGCAGAAAAAGATAACATTTTCCAGAACTTCAACAATGTCTATACAAAATTTCCATAACTCACTCCAAAAAATTAGGTTATAATGTAAGCGCGGGCTCAAAAGCAGCCTGAGGCCCCTACAGGACCACAACTGAAGCAAGAGGAGTACAGGCCCAGCTCAGAGATTCTCACCTTCCAGGACACTGAAGCCTGGCTGCTGGGTGCCAAGTTCGAGTTCACTGACATCCCCTCCCCAGCCAGATGCAGGCGCACACTGGGGTCAGCCGAAGGAGGCCATCCCACAGAACAGACTTGAATAATGTGATAGCCAAGACCCGCCAGTGTCTGGTCAGTTGAACTTCGAGTCGATGCCGATTACATGAAGGACCTCCCTGGACATGCCTGGAGTTACTGCAGAATACATGAGCCTGCTGGCGTGATTTACTGTGATACCAGTAAGAAGGGGCTTGGACACATTTCTGGCAACCCCATTGTAAATCATCTCCTGAGGGCAAAATGCGACGAGCTGACTGTACAAGGGTGGGCCTCTCGGGGAGATGGTTCTGGATGGTTCTGGAGCCCAGGTCTTCCTCCTGGGCTCATTGCAGCCCAGGCCAACTGGGTCCTGGAGCCATGCAGTAGGCAGCCTTGTGCCAGTCAAAGCGGCTTCCAGAACCTCGACTGGGACAGCTCGCAGTGACAGCTCTGATCCAGGTCTGCTGTTTTCTGTGCTGACTGGTCAAAATCCCTGCTGAAAGGGAGCAGCTGTGGGCTCATGCAGATCACAGCCCAGTAGCTCAACAAGCCAGAGGCACATGAGAAGGAAAATCCTTCCCCACGTTGGAGGATCTGGAGGGGAAGGAGGTACAGGATGTCTGCCTGTGGTATGAGGGCACTTCCCAACACCAGAACATATTCGGCCCTCTGGTCAAGCTGGAAGGGACTACAATAAAAAATGGATGGCTTCCCAGACTCCAGATATATCAGTCAGGTGGGGCCTGGGCCCATGTTACTTTGCTCGAGACTGACTAGTAATGAGGATTTGGACATACTTGGTTGAGACTCTTGGCTCATGCAGTGGCTTTTCCTGCAATGCCAAGAGGGTCTAGTGTCATTATGAAAAGGGATCAGCCACATATCAAGGTGCCTGCTGTGGAGGACTATGGGACACCTGCGGAGGTGACTCCTAACTTCTAGGTGGATTTTCTGTGACAGTCAACCTCATTTGACAGGACTCAGAGTGCAGTGGACTAGTGTGCCTTGGACTAGACGCCCAGCCTGGCTACATCTAGCACAAACTGCTCAGCTACCAGAGACAGGACGCGATCATCACGTGCCAGCTGTCCTCGTGCTTCAGGCACTAGGGCTCCCTGACCTCAGGCTTACATATGAAAACTGGGCTGTAGACACAGATGAGCCAGATCCAGGGACTGTCAGGCATGGGGAAGATGGTGACCTGGGCCACCATCCTCTACCACCTTGCTTGGCAAGACCAGAGGCCTGGGCTCTCTGTCCTCTGCATAACAAGGCAGAGGATCAGCTGATGGAAAACACCCAACAGATCCAGCTGAAAGTCGTGCTGCTCTGTACCAGGAGTCAAGAGGCCACTGACTCCCACCGTCTGTTGCTCCTGGCCCCGCATAACCAGATGAGGAAAACAGACAGCACGTGGCGTTCCAGAAGTTCCCAGCAGCCGACTGGGACTGGGAACTAACAAGACTGGGAGGTGTCATCTGTAGACAAGATATACTGACCCTTGAAGCATACCACCAGATGGAGCTGGTCTGTACACAGATGTCATCTAAGTGCGTGTGAACCCAGGCAAAGCAAAGCTTGCATACATGCAGCTCTACTCCATTTGAATGGTTGAAAGCACCTAAGACACCGAGCAGGAGAGCATGGTCCCCGTGATCCTCAGCGTCAGGTAGCCTTATGGGCAACCACTGCCCTCAGGGCCCCATAAATGTGCAAGAAGACAGCCAAGGCAGAACAGTCCCAGTCACTTTGAGACGTCAGTGGTTCTAGGCATGCATCCCATCCACTTCTAAATCCAGGATTAGAAGCACCTCCACTTAGTGCCTTCTCGGCCTATGTCTACAAGGGCAGATCATGTGAAGAAGTGGTTTGACTTCCAGTGGCCCCAGTTGATAAGCCATGTCCTACATGACCTGACCTGGCAGCAGGCGGAGTGCTCCAGCTCAGACACCTTCTAGCTGAACAAGATGGAAACTGCAAATGTGGAGGGGATCACCAGGAAGCTGCTCAAGGTGGGTGCCAAGTCAGACTAATGAGCACTGACGTAAGGGCCAGGGTTCCCACCTGATGCGGGGACTGCAGCTCAGTGGCTAGCTCGACCAGAGGGTTCTGTCCACCTTCCAGGGTTATGAGAAGGGCGTTCTCATAACTGTGTGAGCAAATGCCAAGGTGGCTTAATATTACCCTGACCAGAGCATGATGTGGGGTCATTACTGTGGGCAGCCCAAAGGCTCTCTCCACGCGGTCACTCTGGAAGCATCTGCCAACTACCAGGAGCAGAAGGTCTGCTGGAGGTGCGCCTGAACAACCTTCAGGAGGGCCTCATGTCATTCGGCAAGGCCAGAAAACTGTCCAACACCATCACTGAGAGCTTGCTTTATAACAATAGCCATGTATGTCACACAGGAGGCCATGTGTCACCCAGGACTGGTCTATGTGGGGGCTGCCGGGGTGGGCCGTCAACATGTACTTCCAGACCAATGGCCAGTACTGGCTGCTATGAATGGTCACTCCCCCACTACTTCACCCTGGTCACGCAGCTACCAGGGCATTATGGACAAGTTAATGGGCCACTTGCAGGCCAGCGTACCCCCCCCCAAAATAGGATTTGTCATGGAGGATGCCAGAAGAACCACTTCGGGCCTCCTGGGCTCAGTCACATGAGTCTTCCCAACAGCCAAACGTGTCAGGACATGGCGTCAC
Organism: Solenodon paradoxus; assembly: GCA_004363575.1. Taxonomy (NCBI): domain Eukaryota; kingdom Metazoa; phylum Chordata; class Mammalia; order Eulipotyphla; family Solenodontidae; genus Solenodon; species Solenodon paradoxus. Next base: position 85,446 of record RJWH01004833.1, on the reverse strand, counting down.
AGCTCTTTCTCTCAATGGGTCCTGATGAAGGGGTACATCTCCACCAGCCAGTGCTTCCACAGGAGACAGTCTGGCTTCTGCCAGAACAGTGACCTTGGCAATGAGTTGACGTGACAGATGCAGATGACACTATTGAAACACTTCATCTAGCTAGGAGAGCAGGTGGTAGAGTGGGGTGAGGGGCCTGGCCCAGTACTAGAAGATGGTGGTAGAGGAGTTAAGCTATAGGGCTTAGCCCATTGGCACCATATTCTTGGTGATTAGAAATAAAAATGAAGGAATACCTGCTCTCCTCAGCTAAAGCTGAAACACCACCGTGAGCAAGAAGAGGGGGTAAGGAATACCCAAGGGAAAGAGGAACCCAAGACAGAGTGGTACCCACTACTGGCATGTGGCAGTGAGGAGAAGAGGGGCCAGGCAGAGCAGGAGGCTGACCCCAGAGAGGCTGACCCCAGAGGAACTGGGCCAGGAGACCCATCCAGCCAAACTCACGTCCACACCTGGGACTGACCAGGCTGGAAGGAGAAAGACCATCTCAGAGTCACCCTATCCTGGTTTTCCCTTTCTTTTTCTCTCACTAAAATGGGTACCATGATGTAGCAGAAAACCCTTCACATTTCTGTGTCTGAGGAGGCTCTTGGCAGATGGCAGGCATGCCAAGCAGAGCCCCAGGAGAGGAGTCTGTCCAGCCTGGTCTGAAGCCACCTCAGTCACATTGCATGTGCCCTAAAAGGGTTTACATTTAAAGAATAAATAGTGTTTAGGGATTTCCTGTAACTTTGATTTGGGATCAACTTGTATTTAGCTATTTTGTCACCGATACCATCTTACCAACAACAAAAAACCCTACTTAGAACAATGACAGTGCTGTGACCGTGACAAAGTAGAACAACCAAAATGGGGAAAGCTCTGACAGTTTCTTTAAAACTAAATCATGTATTTTTCCTGTGATCCACTCTAACCATTTAAGGGAAACGAACATATAATTTCAAAAAGTGCACATGATATTTGCAGCTTTGTCAAAATAACTCAAAAGGACAATGAGTTTAGTTGCCCATCAATAGAATAGATTAAAAATAAACTGCAATATTCACATAGTGGAATACTACTCAGCTATAAAAGGGAATGAACCAATTATGGGTTGAAGTCTTAACTCACAGGAATGTGACCTTACTAACTTGGAAATAGGGGTTTTATAGAGACAATCAAGTTAAGATGAGGTCATGAGGGTGGACCTTAATACAATATGATTGGCATCTTTATAAATAGGAGAATTTGGACACAGAGACAAATACATAGAAGGGAGATAATTTGAGGATACACAGAAGACAGACATGAGTGATCCATCTGTAAGCCAAGGAATGCCAAAGAGGTTGGCAAATGGCAAAGGCTAGTGAAAGCAAAGAAGGGTTCTCCCCTAGAGTCATCAAAAGAGTCTGGCCCCACCAACACCTCGATTTCAGATTTGTATTCTCCAGAACTATTTAATAATACATTTTATTGCTTTAAGCCCCTCCATTTTTGGTCCTTCTTTTTATACCCACTCTAGGAAATTAATACAACTACTCATATAGTTAACAACCCTGATGAATTTCAAAAGCATTTTTAGTAAAAAAAAAAAAAAAAAAAAGCCTTGTATGAAAGATACATACTGTATTATTCACTTTTTAGGAAGCTCTGAAACAGGACAAACTAATCATTGATGAAAAAACCCAGAACAATGCTTGCTTATGGGTGTCAAATTTGACTGGGAACAGGACTAAGGACATTTTCTTGAGTGATAATTAAGTTCTAGTCTTCATAGGGAATTGGGTTACACATGCTTTTGATTTCCCAAAACTCAACCATGAATATTTAAGGAATGTGCATATCACTGTATGTAAATTCTACCTCAAATGCAATAAAACTATAAACAAATACAAGCTCTAATGGTATGCATGCTGAGCTATTTAGAAGAAAGTGTACTGATATCTGCATTTTAATTTGAAAGGCATTAAATATTGATGGCAGATGTGTATATTGTTGATAGATATATGGGTAAAATTCAACTCTTCTATGTTTGAATATTTTCATAATAAAATATTAGTGAAAGAAATGTAATTCAGATGTTTACCAATAGTTCAGATTAGACATAACTGAAGAGAGGTGCAGTCAGGCTAAAATTTAGAATTCAAAAAAGGACTGAAAATATAGAAAAATATAAATGATGTAAACTCAGTTACATAGACTAACACAGGTATAATTGGAGTTCTACAGACAGAGGAAAAAAAGAATGGGCTAGAAGCAATTTTTAAGAAGATAATAGCTAGGCGCTTTTAAGCAAATCAAAGACTTCCAACTACATATTCATCTAATTCAATGAAATGCAAACATCCCCTTTAAATACAACTAGGTACATCTAGTTAAACTGTCGAAAAAACAGAGACAAAATCCCCTTAGTGCATACAGAGGAACACCAATATAATCAATAACTGACTTTGCAATGGGATGACAACTTTAAAGGAAGGCATACGGATAGAGCTAGCCTTTACTAGGTTCCTAATATGTGTCAGGCTCTGGGCTGAATCATTTATAAACATTACCCACTTAATCCTCATGCCCTTCCAATGAGATAGAATCTCCCCATTTTAATAAAATGAAATCAAGACTTGGAAAAGTTAATTATTTGTATAAAATCAGATATCTAACTGGTGCTTTTAAAGATTTCCATTTAATTGCAACAGACTCCAAACATTCATCTTATATTTCCTCCTATATAATAAATGTTCTTTTTCCTCCATTCCTTGCATTTGCCTCAGCTCTAGGTCCCAGCATTCCCTGATTTGTGCATCCTCCTGCCAAGTGTCATAGTAGTTACGACAGTTTGTTTGAGATTAATAGAGTAAAAGAAGAGAGAGAGAAAGAAGGGGTGGAGAGAAAAGAGGGAGGGAGGGAAGGAGAGATAGGGAAGAGAGAGAGGAAAGGAGAGAGAGAAGTGGGGGGAAACGGGGAGAGGGGAAGAGAGAGAGAGAACGTGGTGGAACACTAGTATCTCACATTGGATAACAAGACTACCTACAGATCACATTATTGTATGGTACTGAAACACTGACAGTAGAGAGAACACACTTAATTGGCATCTTTTCTTTGAATGCAGTATATCTAGTCTCCATTCTGACACTATAGTAGATGACTGAAATGTTACCTTGTGTCTTGTTAGCACCGTATTGTAAAGCGTATATTATTATAGAAAATTGACAAGGTGATGAGCTGTCACTTTAGCTAAGAGAATATCCTATTTTTAATGAATATTATTTCATAAGGAAATGTGCTGATGACAGCTTATTTCAGTGGAAACTGTTGATGCATAACCTTTTTGCTAGACATATTAGTAGTGACTATACCTAAAAAACTATACTAGATACTAGAAATGTGTTTGCAAGAGTAGTGTTTAAGAAATGAATAGAAACAAGTATGCAAAATGTTTTAGTATTTTTGGTTAGTATATATATATTAGAGGAGATTTCATGTGGAGGTATATTTTTATGATACAATAATAATTTACAGCCCAATATTATTTTGTTTATATATATATTCCTTTAAGTCTATGATAAAATGTAAGACTATGTCTTCTGAATAAATTTAAATATGTTGATGAATGGACAAAAGTGTGTATGTATCTACTGATATGCACACAGATGAAAATTCCAAAGTCAATACTCACAGACAACACAAATATATCCAATCTGGCATATAAGCAATGCTCCTCCAGTGACTACAGGAATTAGGAGAGCTAAATTCAAGGACTGGTGCTCTCACTTTTATTTTAAAATCTTGTGAAAGTCCCTGATTCTCTTACTTCTGAGTTAAAACGGAGAAAGTGATATTGCCCTACATACTTAATAGGAAGGTCAGGCAGTCTTCCAGGGAAACAGTGTGCATGAAAGGAAACTTGACACTGTAAAATATCAAGCAATTAGGAATATAACTGCGTATCTTATAAATACAATAATACATCATATAATTATGCGCATAGATCCAAGTATACAGTGTCGATTTTTCTAGAAGTCACCAACCTATGGGTTCAAATAGGTCCTTTAATAATAACAAAGTCTATTCTCACATGCTAATAAAACCACCCCAAGCCAGACCTGGATTATTCTAGCAGAACAAGTGGCAGTAGTTTGTGGAGCCTGCGGAACATCTTTTCATGTGTACTGCTCTCTCACTAACAAACCATGAAGCCACCACAGCATCGCCAACCCATCCTCGGCAGAAGCAACATCTGCACCCAAGTGTTGTCCTCCAACACCCACAAGGCGGTCCGCGTCCAAAGAGCCAGCATGCTTTAGGCTCCCATTCTGCATACACAACAGGCAAATGCCTGTCTCACAGCACAATTTCCAAGCTGCTCTGTTACCCTAGCAACCAGCTGCCCTACTAAGCATCCTGTGTGTCCTCCTGCAGCTCAGCTCACAGGACCCTTTTCGCAATCCAGGCTTGCACAGCTCCAAGTTTGGGGCACACAGTAGGGTGCTTTCCATGCTTTCAGCTTTTGCTTGACTTTCTCCTTATGCAGGAAACCCCGTCTCATTTTCCTCTAAGCAACAAGTGTTTTTTAATGGACATCCTATCTGGACTTGCCTCGAAATGTCAAATCCAGTGGGGAACATGTGGTGTTCTGGTTATTTATTGTTGAGTAACTACTGCTCCAAGATGTGATGACCTAAAACAATAAGGTTGTTGTGTTTTTCGCACTTCTCTAGGCTGGCTGGGTCGCTCTTTTGCAGGTCCAATTAAATTTACTCTCATACGTGGTTTCTGCTAACTCTTCTGGGGGCTAGGCTCAGCTAGAACACTGGAATCACTGGGCCTGTTTCCATCTAGTCTCTCATTAATGAGTTGTCTAGGCTAGGATCCCTTTAATAGTAGTAAGAGACAGAAGCTGACAAGCCTCTTTAAATCCAGGTATTCAAATGCACAGCACAATAGCATTCTGTTGACCAAAGTAAGTGAAAGTCTTTCCAGATTCAAGAAGAAATAGTACACTTCCTGATTAAAACAGCATGCATAAAAGCAATTATTACAGGGTCAACTACAGTTGAGGTCCAGGTCACAAAAATATAGATCCCTTGCATATGCAAAATGCTCTGTCCCCCTGCCAAGACCCCAAAAGTTTCATTCAATTACAGTATAAGTTCTAAGTCCAGGATTTCATCATGACCTCCAGTCCAGATGGGGACAAGCTCCACACCCTTAGCTCCTCAGATACAGCTGCTCAGTCAAGGCTCTTTCTTGATTTGTAAACTCACATGGCATTATCTCTCCTCTCCAACTCCACCACACATACATCCACAATGCACAGTGAGACAGAGATAAGATAATTATAATAAAAGCTCCTGTTCAAGACAGTGGAAAAGGAATGTACATATGAACCACTGATCCAAAGCAATTCTGAAATCTAGCCAGGTATATACATTGTTAGGTAGCCCTCATTTCTGGGAACAGATAATGTTCCTGATTAAGGAACAGCTCTGCCCTCTGGAAAAAAAATTCTGACTCATTTTTGGTTCTTGGTTTGTGCACTAAGGTCTTGGTTCTGTCCTGAGTTGTTACTTGCTCTCAACACATACACACAAAAAGCCGCTATCATTTCACAATTAGTGTATCATCTTTCTGTTTTCTAACAAATGCATTCTGCAGGCCAACAGCTGACCAGCACTTATTAAAATGCTCCGATTGAAGTGTATAACATTTCTGCTATATAAATACATTCAACTATATGGAAATGCTTAAGTCCTTTGTGTCAATGAATCAGTATAATTATATAGTGAGTAGATGAATAAACTATATAATTTTTGTACTAAATTAGGCTGTTTTCAAATGCAATTAAATTGTGAAGAAAAATTTCTTGTGGCCTAGAAAAATGCATCATTTTTTTTAAATCTAAGAAAACCTTTGACTATTTCATTAGTTTTCAATATTATAATAATCTCAGGAATATATTCACTCCTTAAGCCAATGTGCATCTGCAGCCACCATAAGAGATACAGCGCCAGTCACCACTCTCATTTCCACTCTTTAAATCCCAGGCTCTCACACACACCCACTCTGGAAACCAGTCCTGCAATCAGAGTCCTGTCAATTTTGTTTTTTTTTTCAGTTGGGATTTTTTTTCTTCATAGTCTACATATGGATGAAACCATCGGCATTTTTCTTTTTATTTCTGATGGTTTTCACTCACATAATCAATCACCTCAATTTATTGTTTTAATGTCTCTTAAATCTGCTCTTTCATTTAGTTCTAGAAAGGGAAGGAGTATATGGCTTTATCCAGAATCAGAAGGGCATCTATATCACACTTCCAGAAATGTGTCAAAAGAAAAAAACGAAAAGAAAACAAGAAATATTTGTCCAAACTCTATCTCTATCCCTTGATGTTGGTAAAAGGGAGAAATGAAATCAGTCTATTGGACATGACCTTGTACCGGCTGCAAACAATACTAACAGCATTTCAGTTCCTGGGCCCTCCGATACTTCCTAGAAGCTTTTCAGTAAAGTTTTAGGTAAGAAATCCAGAATCCAAGAATTTCTGGTGCTAACATTTAGTAGCCAGCAGAGCTAATCTATTTCTGTGTACCCTTGTAGTGGTCCTGCATTAAATACTTAACTGCTTGTTAGGGCTCCTTTTTTCTTATTAAGACATTTTTTATGATTTAGAATTTTTCTTATGTAATTAGGGACATCTTCAGAGGCAACACTTTAAGACAAACATGATACATCCTGAATTATTCCTTTATTATAAGGTTTTCCTGATATATTTTCAAATTCCCCCCCACCCAGGCCAGTTTCCTCAGAAATTGTGCATCTATAGATTTAATCTGTACTGCCTGTATTTTCCTCTCTAGCTATTCATCTTAGTTCCTTGACCCTTTATTTTTCTATACTTATCAATTCTTTTCCCTATGCCTATGACTGTGTTTTTAATATATCCATTTTCCATTTTGCTGCTTCTATTATGGTTTTTGTTCTCCTGTAATTATTTTAGGTGTCTCATTTCTTTTTAGCTCCCTTTCCATCTCTTCCTTTTGACTAGGATACACGGTATCAATTCTTTTTAACTGTTGTTTCATTAAGCCTTTATTTTAACATCTGATAAAATAATAAAGACATATCTAATTCACATGTAAAATTTTCTGCCATAACTGTTCTTCTGATCTGTAGTTTTCATTGGTCACATTTGTTCTATTTCTTGCTCCATTTTTTTTTTTTTTTTCCTGGTAGTGTTGCCTTCTTATTACTGCTTGTCTTCTAACAGGGCCCTTTTCCTCCAGATGAGCTACTTGTCATGGATCAGAAAGTAAGATGGTGGGAAAGTGAGCGGGATCATGTGGAAAACCAATTCAGAAGTGTTCCAAGTTTCTGGTCAAGAAGCCTATCCTGCACTCTCTCATATGGTTAGCACTTCAGCGGGGCTTGGGGTAACCTGTTCTTCCTAGAACGACATGCTCATCTTTAGTGAAAGATGCTGTGGGGAGAAGAGGGACCAGATCTTACCTCTAGACCATTAGGTCAAACCTGACTAGGGATGTTCCTGATGTGAAGCTTGACTCACACCTGTAATTCCAAATAGAGGATAGCTGCTTGGGTGTCTCAAGGCCCGGTCACCTACTTCTAGATTAACCTATATACTGCCCCAAACCTTCCTTAGTATCCTCTCTCAATCTTATACGAACTTACCTGATTCTCTTCCTCAACATTTGAGGGAAGCATTGAGGCATTATTTTATTTTCATTGAAGATAAAATTATGGCATTTCCTCCTTGTTTTTCACTCTTCTTTGTTTTCTATCATCTTCATGCATTAGATAGAAATTGAAAATCATTTATATTTTAATCTTTTTTTCTGAATTTCCATTGCAGAATGCTAAAGTGTAAACATAATGTGATTTATGAAGACCACCAAAATGCCCAGCTCTCACTCGCATTATATATATTTAAAAATAAAAGGTCTGGCTTACCCTTCATTCATGATAATTGATGTTCTTCAAATTGGAATGCACTACTCAACTGACAGATCATTAAGATGAACTTTTGACTTATATCTTCATACAAGTAATAGGAATAATATGTGAAAATGCTCTATCCCACAATTCAGCATAAAATGAAATTTTTCTCTTGAAACGACCACGACTAGTCAGAACTTTTCTTCCTTCTTCCCTCCATCACTTTCCCTTCTCCTCTCTTTTTTTGCTTTCTCCCTCCCTCTCTTACTACCTTCTTTGTTTCTTCCAAAGTATTTGATTTAATGGATCATATCACCTTCCTAAAAAAATTCTCAAACCTGTGCTTGAGATTTCTATGTCTCTACTTTAGTTCAAAATCTTATTCTCTTTCTAGAATACATCTTCCCTTTCCCGCTCTTGCGGAAATAGCTCAGTTCCACTGCCCTGTGAAGCTTTTCTAAATCATTCTGACTCACCGTGTCCTCACGTGAAAGTATAAAAAATACATTCTTACCATTCTTTTGGCAATTGATGGATTGTCTTGCCACTTCAATTATTTGTGATATTTGCTTCTATATTGTTATTTAACTTTACTCACACCTAAATTTTAAGCTCCTTAAAACCATGAAGCCTTTCAATTTCCAACAACTTCTAGTCCGGTGATTTCTATGAAGATACTTTACACATTTTAGTGATTATAAGTAAGGAGTTACAATGAGATGTAAAAGAGAAAAACCTTTTTAAAATGCATATAAAAATATGACTTAATTATTTTAAACATGAAGAATACAGAACTCCAAGGAAATTTTGAGAATGATTAAAATATATATCAGCCCTGACATATTTTTATTACAGTAGATATAAATTTCAGAACACATGATTATCCATGATGAAGTTATTGGACAAGATTATAAAACTAGAAATTTTTCCAAAACATGTAAAGAAAAAAGTTTTCTCTGAGGAAACCAATTTTACTAGTCAAATTTCTTTATCCAATTTCTCCAAATCTCCAAAGCTGAAGTAAATCTAATTTAAATTCTTCTTGGATTCAAGCATCAGCAATAAAGACCTTATAAATATGTTTTCTAATCATGGCCAAGACTGAAAAATGAAAACTGGTTAAAAATATATTTTTTCAGAAAGAGTAATACAGAAATTATTCATCTGGGGGGTGGGAGCAGGTGCAAGTTCATAAATACAACATTTAGAAATATACTGAAGGTAAAATAATAGTTCAGTGCTCGTACTTTCTGAGACAACAAATATTTAAACAGAGACCTATGCACCACCTCTCTCCCTGCAAGAGAGAAGGAAATGTGGGAATAGTCAGAGACAGATGTGCTTTATCTATGCTTATAAGACAATATTATGCATCCATTGTTGACATTTGTGAATATAGAAAGATATCCACTGTATTTTGTTAAAGCTTTAAAAAGCAATTTAAAAATAATGCATTCTATAATTCCGGAAATCTATGTAGATAAAAGAGTATAAGATTAAGTCTGAGGGGACAATGAACGGTGCAGGGGCCCCTTCTGTATCGATCACTTTTCTTGAGCCAATGCATTCCCGCCCCACCTGCTTGAACATCGCCTGCTAACAGCTGCCCAGGACACCAGTCTCAGAAGAACAGCCCTTTGCCCAATAGAAACAGCCTTGGCCAGGGTTACCACATCCTCCTCCAGGAAATGCCACCCTTAATGGCTAAATTACACTGAATACAATCGCTTGGCCCCAAGACCTCAAGTCATGACCACTTCCTGGGTGCAGTCGGTGCTCACAGTTCCCCAGGAGACAAGCCCAAGACTCCAGTTGATTTCACAACCTTCCTCGGGAATTTCTCCAGGCTTTTTCTATTCTCTCCCTTGCCCTGAGGGCACTCTATTTATCCTGCTCACTTAATTCCCTGTGGCAGGCTTGTCTTCCAGGGCCCCAGCCCTCAGGGAGACCCAGATGTAAAACGTGGTTCCACAGTAACTGGGATCACAGATCATTTCAGTTTGTCATGCTTTTTGTTAACCAAAGTATATCATTAGTAAAGTTAAAAAAAACATTGAAAGTTTCCAAACACTAACTTTTCTACATTAGTAGATTCTTGTTTGATAGACTCTGAAGTTTAATTTTAAAATATTTTTAAAAGTTCAAAGAAAACATTTAACAGCTTTTGTTTTAATGAAGTCATATATGTATTTAAATAACATGTCATTGTGTTGCAGTCTCCAGAAAAAAACCGAAATGGCCCTTTATGTGTTTCTAAATTATTACTCTTAAATTATCCCCTGATGCTTTTTTAGGTCTTTTATTATTCTAGGATTTGACACTAGATGAAATATAAATATTTATTAGAATAGTATTGATCCTTTTCAACTTTCTTCCTATAATTCCTTAAATCAGTATATATTCACTTCTAATAGACCTGAAAGGGCATAATAATTTAAAGCAAGTGAAGTCTTTGGCATTGGTTAGTCATATCCAAATTACACAAGTCTTGACAAAGAAAGTTTTGAAAATTTGTGGAAGTTTTTGGTGTTATCTATGGCATAATTGAAAATATTCTCTTTCAATATTACATTTTAGTAATACATATTTTATAAAAATAACATGTGATTGCATATGTACACACACACACACACACACACACACACACACACACACACACACACACACACTCTACCTGTCCTAGGTAATATCAAGCATCTTATACTTGGGTTGGTTTTTGGTTTTATTTTACTTATTTCTGCACTCCTTCAAAATAATTAGCATTCGTAATTGAACTCAGAGATAATCAGCTTCCTCATGAAAGGCCTGATACTTAAGGGCGCTGTGTCTACCATTCTCTAAGGCTACACAAACCCACACAGCATCACCTTCACCATAGTGTGCTAAAAAATCAGATTTGATACTCTCCCTTCAAGGACATTTTATTCTTTTCTGTCTTATAACCAAAACTGACTTCTAAGTTTCCCCTAAATAAAATGACACATTCTTATCTAAAATAACCAAAATTTCAATAGCTGATGGAGAAAGCTTAATAAAGGATAACTTATTATTTTAAGGGCATCCCTCTGAGCTATCATGATAAATGGAATTATATTACATTTCTCAATAAAGAGAAAACTATGTTCTCCACAGCACATAAAATTAGCTCCAAAATTAAAAATTCAAAAGTTGGACTTAAATGAATGCCATCAATTAATTTTTATAAAAGAACTAGAACCATTTCGAAAAAGTTCAATTGTCTTCTAAATGAAAATTAGATAAATAACTTCATTTTATTGAGAAAAATTATTATGATCTAAGAGATAAAACTAGCAGGCTTTTTAGTCTTCAATTAAAAATATCAATCCTCCAGTGCAGTCCCCCAAATCATTCATCCAAATGAGCAGAACTCCAGAGGATTTCACCTAGAGAGCAAAGGAGCAGTAGTTAAAAGAGATGCTTTGTTTTATTTGTGATTCCATTGTCTTCAGTGACACAAGTTTTTGTTTTGTTTTGTTTTAATGCCCTAAAAGTGAAGGAATAAATATTTAAGCTCTTAACACTCTAGGTACTGTCTTGTAAATTGTCCCCTACAATCTGATGGAACAATGGATGCATTTTCCATGTACTTAGGCTTTCTTAGATTTCAGTGCATCTTTTAGCTGCCTGTTCAATTCTTCAGAAAGTGAATCAAGAATAAAAATAAAAACAAAAACTGCTCTATTACGATGTTGTTGGCAAGAGATCTATAAAGAGACTTTTGTGGGCTCTCAATCACTCAGAATTTGAGAATCACACCAGTAGAAAGACACAAAATTTTGGTCCTTTCTCAGCAGTCCACATTTTCATTGTCATTATTTTTCTTTGAAGTACATACAAGGAAGAAACCAATATGGTGTTTCTGTGTCCCTGGTCATCCTGTTTATTGACCCTCTTTTTTTTCAATGACCAAAAAAAAAAGAAAGAAGTGTCTGTTATAGTAATTAGGATAGATAATATTTAGAATGTATTACACTTAGAAAATGGAGTGACTTTTATGGCCTGTTAAATGTTATAAAGTAACTGAGTGAAATGAAACTAAACTGAGTGTAAACATAAAGATAAACACACCACTAGGCGACACCCCTGTGTGCACCTGTACCCTTAGATATCACAGCCCCAGGCAGCCCATGGAGCCTGCTGATAAGACACACTGAAGACACCAGAAGACGCCCATCTAAGAGTATAAGAAGAGGGGACCAAGAGAGAGCCGTCAGAGCCTTCGTTCTGCTCCTCCACAGACGGTCGCTCTCCACTCCCCTTATCACACCTGCATGAAGCTCTGCCTTGGACCTCGAGTACAGATCGTGAGCCACAGAATCGGGCCCTGAATGAGAAGCCGAGACGCAGCTGCACGTCCTTCGTTCCAGTGTGTGTGTGTGTCTGTCGCGCGGATCCCCGGGTGGCCTACTGAAGCCTGGAAACCACCAGGAATCTGGTAATAAACTGCGTGTGATTCATGCGTTCTATGTTCTGTCTCCTGTGTAATTAATGCTTGGCCAAAATTGATTATTAGGTACGTTGGGTTGTACGTATTAGCCCAGTCCAATAGGATTGGCGGAGGCACCCTTGGTCACCTGTGCTTACGTCCCTGAAGGAGTTAATGGGACAGTGTCAATGTACATTGAACTAATTTAAGGCATTAGACATACCTCTGAACTCTGTAGAAAATTTTAAGGTAGAACTAAAAAGGCCCAGCCCATTTGTATTCATCTTCTCAATGGCACAAATGACCTAAATCCCAGATATCATCATCTGACTGAAGCAAGATGAAATGGACCATTTTCTGTGCAATATCATTTTTTGTTTTTTTAAAGGCATGGAAGCATTTGCTGAAATGTGGTATCTGCACAAGCCACCACGGAGAAAAAATAGCACAACATCCTTGCACCGTGATGTGGCGGCGCACTATTTCAGTCAGCCTCCCCACACAAATTGGTCCCAGCAGTTTTCTCTTTAATTCAGGATTTATGGAAACATCTGAGATTATAGAATTAACCAAACAAAAACAGATGCTATAATTGTGAAGGACCCAATTCTTGGATGAATACCAGAACTAAACATTAGTATATGGAGTGGAAACATTTTAACTTAAGTTCTTATATATCAGTTTACAAGCTGATATAAATATTCCACATGAAAACAACTCTCTTCAACAGCTTGGAGAAATGAAATTATGTTCACATAAGTGGCCCATTTTTCTCCCTTTCATAAGGAAGACAAGGGCTATTAAAATGATAATTTCCTCACGTTTCTTAAATTAATAATATAAAATCTCCCACCTACTTTCACAACTCCTAGGAAAGACGGGAGAGAGGCATGTCTTAGATATATTTCCCAAATAGTACTTTTACATTACTCTGGGGTGATACAGAGTAACTCCACTGTCATCTAATTTGCATAGTTATTGTGGAAAGTCAGTTTTAAGCAGTATTTAGCATTTGGTCAAAGGTAGTTTTAACCCAAAGGGAAAAGAGCATTTTAAAATTTGAAATAAGAATAACTATTTCAAGGTAGTAGAAAATACCCTTCTAAACTAGGCTACACTTAGGCTTTATAAAAAAAAAAAAAAAAAAAAAAAACTTGGAAATTATCCTCTGGAAAGAGAGACATAAAATTTAAGTTTGCCAGTGGGGTTTCCATTTAAGGGCCGAACATGGCTGTGGCAACGGCCTCCTTGTGGCTATGCCTTTGCGGAGAGTATTTTTACGGTAAAAATAAAAGGGAAATTAGAGACTTAAAAATCAGTCAAAAATGTGTTCTTTTCAGAATGAAGGGCCTCTAAGGGATCTAAGATGCTTTTTCTGTAAAGTAGTGGGTTTCCTTGAATTCAAGAACACATGGCAAAGGTTTTGGTTCTAAGACTGGGTAAAAGGACTTTATAAACACACTCAGAAATGTCAGGCTCATACCTCCAAGGGAGCTTGGCCAAGATTTGTTTATTGGATTTACACAATTGAACCAATCGTGATTACATTGCCTTGGGGCATGAGTTCAAAAGAATAAAAATCAGACTGCATTAAAAAGTAGAGCAGCCACTGGCATATATTAAAATAAATAAGATGTCAATGTAAAAAGATGTTTCTTTCAGTTCTTTACAGTTCTGCTTGTAGAAGGTCATTAGACAAGGACTGGACCAAACTATGGGGAACAAAGAATCCCACAAACAAGGGCCTCCTTCAGAAACCAAATTTCTCCTGGGTTCTTTATAGATGTAATGTGGTAATGGTTAGCTGCAGCCCTCCAGCTGATTTGTATTTCCTTGAAGTTGAATAAGCTGTATTTCCCACAGTGTCTTCCAGGGAATACAAATCCACGGAATGTCAATGTGTTTGCCAACTGCTCCCTTTTCCTACCAGGGTGATACAAAATGTCCGCTTTCCTAAAACCCAACTTTCCCAGACTTATCTCAACTGAGTACCCACTTCTCAGGCAAATCTTGCAGAAATAATATTCCTTTGGCATACACTTGAGGGAATCCAAATCTAAGTTCACTAATATCCAAGGTCTATTCACAGTTCTCGACCCAAAGATGAGAAAAGCTGGTGGGTTGGTCTCTACATCTTCCCCATTTTTCCTTCATAAGAGTCAGCCTCCCTTCCCACTTAGGAAGTCTCTATCAAATGCTAATCTGACCCTCCTTAGAATAAGGTAAAAATGCTTGACAATAGTTTGCTTTCTTTCACACAGACATTTGCATACAACAGAATAGAAACTTTGATGTGAAAGAATGTCATTTTCTATTTAGATAGGTTAGGCAAGCAAATGAGTGCAATGTTTAGAGGGCCGATGACAGACATCTTGAGCCTATATGCCATCGATGGAGTCATCTGATAGTGACCCAGCCAAAGCTCTTGAGAACTTGGGAGCCTAAAATTCCCATTTTGAACTGGACCTAGAGTTCTCTGAAGTACTTGCATCTCAAGTTCTCTTTATCTGAACAATTCCAGGAGTCACCTGTTAAAGACTCAACGTTGTAGTCAATCCTCTATCTGATCGGGAAAAGAGCAGTGTGCCTGCTATTTTACAATCTTCCTTTCAGAGTAACCCTTCAGAGTCACTTTTGATTGACATTTCCACAGAATAGCCTTCTGAAATCTTCCCCATATCTCCCACTCATCAGCTCAAGCTCAAATGTATTTTGTCCAGGGGAGTGTTGCACAGAGATCACATCTCAGCTCATTTTGTTTTTCCTTTATGTTGAAAATCTCCATTCTTTGTCTGCCAGATCCCTCACAGTTCTGGCTACTCCAGTTCACGTTACCTTCCTTGTCAATATCCTTCTTAAGCTGTAGAGGGGCCTTGCTATATCCTCAGTTCCCCTTCTGTGGTTTCTGTACTTGCCTTAACAATTTTTTTCATGGGGACTTGTGTCTCTTTTTATTCTGGCATCTCTCCAGTTCTGTATGATTTCTCAAAAATTGCCTGGCTCTGAGTTTACATCATTAATCCATATCCTCTATCCATGTTCATCTGATGCATAATAAATGTAACTGAATTAGTGATTGTCTCCTCTGAGTTAAATGAACTGAAATTCCTTTCTGAAATTGTTGTTATCCTTTTACTAAAGAGGAAACCTTTACACAGCATTACCTGCTTCCCAGATACTGTATTAGGCATCCAGGAAATTATGTCACATTTACCACTGAAGAGTTATCATTTAAAATGAGAAATAAATACATAACTAATCATAATGCAATGAAATGAAATTATATTAGAAATAGCACAATGGATCAAGGACAGGAAAAAAGGAAAGAGTAATTAACTAGAAGATATTGGGTCTCAGTTTCTCTATCATTAAAATAACAAAAATAATGATACTTGGGGATTTTTCAAGAACTTACAATAATGCATGCAATTTAGTAAGTGCTTAATAAATGTCAGTGTTCATTAGTTAAGACTCTTGATTGTAAACAGCATCAAAAGCACTTTAATAAATTATGAATTCTTTAGATTCTTTGCCCATCCAGAAGGAAAAACGAGGACTCATGTGTGAATAGGCAGATGTGAGGTCTGCTTTCAGAGACATTTTTAAGATTTAGTATCCTTCTAAAATGCTGAGTAAAGTGGTAGGCTCTTCTCAAGAAGAATACCCAGGAATGATCTGTTATGGCTTTCTGCATTCAGTCTGAGGTTGAATTAGCTCTGGAATGACAAAGATGTAACAGCAGATCAATTGGTATTGGCTTGCTGAAATACTGAGAATGCGAAGCTGTGCTTGGTTCTGTGGAAAAGTACACTGAACCATTAGTTGCAATATTCTTGGGAACAGGACAGGCACTGAAGGCATTGGTATCATTTAATTGCTGACTCTGGACTAGATGTTTCCCACTAGAAAGGTAGCTGGCACAAGACCCATACAGTCGGCTAAGGCTCAGCTGACAGTAAATGCTTCGAGGTTTCCCTTGGCATCCAAGGACAAAACCCTCTCTAGGCAGTGTTCACTCAAGCTGTTAGCACCGCAAGTCCATAAAGCAACCATTCTGCAAGGCATCCAGGTAATCAATACTCAATAACCTGGGCAGAACGGCACTAAACATCTTGACTATTTTCCCATTCCAGGCTTTATTCATTCACTACATAGTTACTGAGGCATGTTGTTCTAAGTACTGGAGATGGGACAAGGCCCCCGACATCCATGGTACTTACCTTTTCGTTGGGGAAGATCATGAAGAAACAAATATGAAAGTGCTGAACAATATTTAAGTACAACAAGGAAGATATAATCAAGTGACACGCAGTGATGGAACTACTGGGCCGATGCTCAAAGAGAAGAGTCCAGTGTCCAGAGAGAAGAATGACCACAACTACGACAGGGTTTTAAAAAGAGACTTGGGTATCTGGTGAGAGACTGGGACAAAAGTAGGAATATAAATAAGATCTTAGACTCTGACCACACGGGGCTGAGAGACTCAGGAAATCAGGCACAAGAAAGCTTGACAGAATAGGGGTGAGAACTGCAATGTGGCCACTCGTCACTCAGCATGGGACCAGCATTTTTGATTTGAAATATTGAAAGGTCTGCATAAGGGCAGCAAATGCTATTTAAAGAGCAGACAGGCAGAGTCAACTAAAATTCTGACTAAAGGGTTGCTGTTTGATCTTCTGCTCTAGTTAAGATGAATCTGGGTTCAAGGGTAGAGAGATGCCTGTTATTGCGGAAATGAGTTTAAAGAGCAAGAAGTAAAAGTTGGCATTTTACAACTATGGGATCAAGTATTGAATCTTGAGGATTCAGATATATAGAAAAGAAGCATACCTCATTTGCTTATGGTAATAGTAGCCAGAATGAGGCTGCTTTTCTAACTGCAAATTCAATTCTGGTTCCACACATCTGATTCATATCCTGAGCTAGTGTGATAGTTAATTTTATATGTCAAACTGACTAAAGACTGCCCAGATTAATTGGAGAAAGGGTTTGTCTAGTGTGTGTGTAAGGCTATTTCTGGGATATATGAACATTTTAATTGGGAGACCTTGACTCACTAAAGAAGATCATCCTCACCCATGTGCATTAACTTCACCCAATCTGTTCAGGGCCCAAACAGAACAAAAATGTGGGGGAGTTCATTGCTTCTCTCTAGTTAAGACTTCTTTTTCTATTTTTTTTTTTTTGGAGATTAGTACTCCTGTTTCTGAGACCTTTAGACTCATACTGGGAATTAAATTATTGTCTCCCTTGGTTCTTGGACCAGGGGACCCTTGTACTTAACTGCAATGATAGTATCTTTCCAGGATCACCAGCATGCAGGCGGCACATTGTGAGACGGTCCTCATAACAGTGTGAGCACACCCCTTATTACAAATCTATTTCTAAATATCTCTATATCTCCCCTTTCTTTCCTTCCCCACTCCTTCCAGTTGTTTCTCTCTCATGAGAACCCAGACGAAAGGCAATTCCCTGCACCAGCTGCAGAGAGAATACCATAAATGACAACTTGTCTGGGTAGATACGTCACAGGACATGTATTTTCTTATAATGCAAAAACCATTATCTTTCAATCCCTTTAAGTAATGATTATTAGTCATATTTGCAAAGATGTTCTAGATACTGTATCTTCTGTGAAAAGAAGATTGTCAAAAAAATCCATTTTATACATACAAAGGTTTTGGAAAATTTTATGCTTTCTAGTTATAAACTGATGAGAAATAATATTTATAAATGTTTAGGAATATTAAACGAAAGCGTATGCTACTGAATATGATTTAGTAATGTTATTTGAACCTGAAAACCCAAACTAGAGATTGAGGTAGAAATTAAACTAACTTCTGAGGAATTCTATTTCACAACTCAAAGCATCCCAAGAAAGTAATAGAAAAATTAAATGAAACAACTGATTAAACATGATTTAAAATGTGCTCTGAATGTCTCCACCCATCTTTATTTTAGAATGAATTACAATACAAAAAAAAGAAATCCAAAAATCTTCACAATCCATTTTTCTGTCTGACCATGTAACAAAATGTGCATCTGAAAATTATGGGAGACCTGCCTAAGAAATTGTTTTAAGGGTCATTTTGCATCAATGTCCTAGAACAAGAAAGAGAGCACGAGCAAGAAAGAAAACTAGAGAGAGGGAGGGAGGGTTATTTTGGGTTAAAGTATAAAATGAAAAACAGTTTTGAAATATATTTGACTGAAATCTTGATTGAGCTTAATGCTTTGTATCAAGTCCTCATGCTTCGGAAAATATGTATTTTCAGCATCTGCTTAAAGTTTATTGTCGTGTCAGCAAACACTAAATGAAAAGCATTTCGATCTATAAAAGATACAAAAAGGTAAAGCTCATCTAAGTTCTGAAGAGACCCTTCAGGTTTTATACCACGTAGTGAAAACATACTTGGTGCTGAACAAGGGTGAGGTGGGGGACCTTTAATATCTACATTATCTTTACCAATCCCTAAAGATGCCTTGAAAATTCAGTGTAAGTAAAAGTATGTTTGATATGACTATCTAGCCATGTCCTCTCTTCTAGTTGGCTACATTTAAGCCCCTCCCTTATAAAAATTCTTGACTCCCAATGAATCCTTTGCTATGCAGCAAACGAAGATCAGTCCAACTTGGAAGAAAGGGCACAGACAGAATGTAGAAAAGTCTCAAAGAGGAAGCACGACTTGAGAGTTACTTCATGGCTTTGTTAAATTTCCTAAGGGGTGAAGGCTGAAGAGAGAAAAGTAAAGATCTGGATGGACAATGATGAGTAAGAGAAACAATCAGTAAAGATTAGGAAGCCTAGTATGACTCCAAGTTTATCATGACACTGAGGGCGCCATTCCCATCACACCTGGTTTGGAGGTTGGCTCCAGGGAACACCCTTAGGGCACAGATGGTAGGAAGACAGACTATGTGAAAATTAACATTGGAAAGGTGGGAAAGATCAGGATTTGGAAGCCCTGATTATCTGACCTAGAAGTATAGAGCTTATTCATTGGATATCATTTGTACTTTTATAAAATATTTTGTTGTTGGAATATACTGCATGGTGTAAAATGAATAAGGACTACGAGTAAAAAAGCAAAGACATCTCCACTGTTAATTTTGTTCCAATAAAAGTCAGTAATAACCTCAACTAGAACATCTATGGGGGCAGGGGCAGAAAAGAATGGGGAAATACGATGGCAGAAGACAGGCTGAATCAAAGAGATCCTGCAACTGAATCAACCTGAAGGGAAAAAGACGACCTAATTAACTTTGGAGAACATTTGCTAAGATAGCAGATACCTAAAGGAGAACACATTTTGGTGCAAATGTTGGATGACCATTGAGAGCGTCAAGCCAGTTGATTAAGGTTAGGATATGTTGAGATTTTAGTGACAGATGATCTACAAACAAATCTAATCCAAATGCAGATGAGATGTGAAAATCAAGAAAGACCTGAATCCAACCTCCTGTCCTTTGTTTACTTTCCAGGGGTTCTAGACGATGCAAATACATTGCATGTAGGAGTTGACAGGAATCTCCACTGAGGTTTATCTCAGAAGCAGTATTCCTTAGCTATTCTCAGATACAAATTCCATTACCCAGAAATCCCAGTAATGCCTTCAACATTGGTAGCCAATTCCCAGAGCTGGGGGTTTGGGCATTTCTACCTCCTAAAGAGTCTCTGGAATTATTTATCCCACTGTCTCACTGTCGAAGTCAAACTGAACACAAACCAACATGGCAGCTCACCTCAACAGAAGACAAGCTGAACTATTCCGGAACCAACTTGCTACTGATCAAGTTGTTACTGACTGGTTGCTTTGAGTCTAAGAATAAATTAGCTGCTACCATTAAGTAGCATTGGTAGCTAAACAGTTTGTAAAGGATTCAAAATGGGGAAGAAGAAGAGATGAACAGATTCTGATGTCTTCTAGTATTATAAACATCTTTGAAGGAGAAACTGGTAGCACAGCACTTAAGACTTGACAAACCGTTGAACATCTACCTTTAAAAAAAAATCACTAATAACCTGCCCCGGTGGAGTTGCAAATGGGTGCAGCCCACATATGTCCTAAGGATCTGAGTTTGCATCCAGGGCCAGAGGGAGCAACCAAGATGAACAACTAAATAAGATGAAAAATACAACGCTGCTTCTTCCTTTCTCTTCCTGCCTGCCTACTCACCTTCTTTCCTGTCTGTACCTTTCCTTAAAAAAAAAAAAAAAAAAATCAGTATGATAGTATAGTTTCTGGTTTAGGGAACTGATTTCTAATTCATACTTTAGTATAACTCACTTTCTACTGCATCTCTATCCCTCAACTATGGATAATAATATTGATTGCTCCCCGATGGGTTTGCACTTGAGAAAAATACAATAAAAGCTCTTTCCAAATAGAAACTACTCTATAAAGACTAAATAATGATAATGTCCTCTCCAGCTTGTATATATTGGTGAAGGCTTTTTGACTTTGCTATCTTTCTTGGGGGACTATTCACAGCGACTTGTATATATGTGTCTTTTTCTATTGCTTCATTTGTCTTTCTCTTTCTCCTGTAATAGCCCTGTCTCCAGTTCTCACTTCCACTGATATCAGAAAAATGTCTCCCTGTTGCTGGGCTCGCAGCTTCCTTTCAGCAGATCTCTCCATCTCTGTTAGTCCATCTTATTTAATTTTATGCTCTCCACAGACCTTCTCTTACTCTGTCATAGATCGTACTCTGAAAAATCTATTGGGCTTTTTAGGTTCTCTCCTCAGCCCTGACTTGGCCACCTCTCTGACATCTCATTTTCTTTCACTGCTCTCCAATGTACCTCATTCTGACTTCATTTAATACTCCAGAAAGGGTAAAGTGCAGAAGGGTGAGATTATAAATTATAGAAAGAACCAATTTCCCTACTACTAAAAATGCTGTTCCACTGATCTAATTTGTCGATATATTGTTTAGTACCTTCACAAAATCAGACATGCACAATCGGTAGTAAAAATTGACCAAACTGAGAGACATAAATTCCCTCTGATTGCAGGTCCAAGAAGCGGAAATCCATACGCCAGAGCAGAGAAATATTGACGGAGGTGCATTTGCTTAAGGGATTAAAATCCTATTACTGACATTTCAAGAAAGTGGTGGGTCCCAACTCCCCAGGTGCCCTTTGGAGGAACTAATAGTGTGATTATAATAAGAGATGAAGCCTTTAAACACTCCTGTTTTTGTGTTTATCTTCATGAGTGTCTCCTGTGCATCATGTGCCTGTGGGTGGGTACACACGCATCCTCCAGGACAATATAAACCAGACAGGCTCCAAGTCGACATGATGTAGCGATTCCTAGTGAACAGGAGAATTCGCCAAGAAGATTTGGGTGTTTGCCACAGGAGTTACAGAGAATGCAACTGCGACGGGTGGGCTAGATGTCCCTTAGGCCAAGTTCTTCTCAAGATGCAAACACAGGTCTTTCCCATGAAATATATTTGACTTTGCTTTTTGGAACAGTGAATGCCTTTATCATAAAAAAAATGGTAACAGTGAATAGTCCTGAAATATAACAATCAGGAAAATGACCACAGATGTACTTGAAAACAGCTGAATGTTCTTTTTCTTTTACGGTGCTGAAACCACACAAGCTGGTGTCATCATTTCAAGTGACTTGGCACGTTACCGATTACTTAAAACACGCACAATGCCAAGAGTAAATTATTTTACAATGGCTTGTGCTGCGGATCTAATCTGCATCTTTGTTTCTGGTTTTCCCTCTTCTTCTTATTGCTTCCTTTTTCATTTCTTCTCACTATTTTACCCTGGGTTTCCTGATCAGCTTTAACCACAATGACTCAATTTATTTGTGACGCAAATTTACAACTCGTAAATCTTTTCTGGAAGATATTTCAGGGAGCTGTGTAAAATAATAGTCTGCTTCTCCTATAAAACATGTTAATAATGTCTTCTAACTCTGTGTTTATACAAGTTTTCCTTCCATCCGTTACAACTAATCAATAATCAGATTCAGCATGATTGCTGCCTGAACTTTGTTTCCACTAAATACTAAAACGTGCCCTTTAGAATGATACCCTTTGGCTTGTCCTGAGGCAATCAAATGTTAAAACCAGAGAAGCCCTTCTTATTTAAAAAAAAAAAAAAAAATGTAACCAAGGAATAATATCCTATAAATTATTCTTCCAAGGACTTGTTTTATTTTGTGAACTTCCTTGAGCTTCTAGGTTACTGAAGATGGAGGATATAATGGAACAAAGCCAAGACTGCTTTGGAGAAAAGATTAAGCGAAGTCCCTGTCCATTCATGACTTCTCTATATAATAAAAGCATTTTCTGGGCAAAATTAGAAGTGCTATCAGATAGAAATGTATATGTCCAGATGGATGTACATATATATATACATATATATATATATATCTATATATCTTACTCAAACGGTGATTTTTACGCACCCTGACTTTTCTACTACTTGATTAAAAGACTAGACATTTCCCCTTGAGATTTGTTCCTCTGCCAAATGTGTTGTAATTGCTGCAGAGTGCTGGGTGCAGCAGCAATGAGGCCTGTTCTGTAATAAATTTGGGTGACTGCAGAGTTCAGCATGCAGTCCTCGGCCTCGGGGAGATAAAGCACTGGTTAGTTCATCTCTAGCTTTTAGCTTAGTGTCACTGGCTCTCCTGTCTAATGATAGTAATAGAGCTAAATGTACGCAAGTTGTCCATGTCCTGGGTCTGGCCCTCCCCGCTGTCCACGCAATACGTCATCTCTAGGGAACCTTTCTTATAACGGGAATGTGAATCAGGACTGCAGCAGTGAGAGTTGCCAAGAAAAAGACAATTCCCCTTTCCTTCAACTCATTCTTTGTATTACCATCTAGCTCTTCAGAGCGCTGTTTTGTAGATCATTCAGTTCATATACATCCTCTCACCTGCTTCTCAGGCAGAAAAACACACACCCAGAGTTGGGGGCTGGGTTGTCTAAAGTGCTGATTGCCAGAGCTAAGTAGTCGAATGAGCTCTATGAGTGCTTTTCTTTAGAGAAATGTTTTTTCGCTTGCCTCATTACCCTTACCCTTCAGAGTTTCTTATTTACAGACTGCTGTTCGCTGGAATTAATTTCTGCAATCTCTAAACACATTTTTTTGCAAGGCTAGTGACAAGACTTAAGCCCGTGTTAATGTCTGCATAACTTTCCAATCTTCTATGGCCACATCCCCATGCACTGTCTTTCCCATCCTCTCCCCAAAGGTACACTGAAAAAAAATCCCACATCCACTAACGCTCAAGTTCAGTTCAGTCAAATGTTGAAACATCATTATTTTAATAGAAATGAGGAGAGGTGAATAAAAGAAATGAAAGAACCAGAAAAATTAGAGAATGGTTTCCTTTTTCAATATTTTTATTTGTTATTGTAGTAATTATTCTACACATTAAAATAATTTCCTATGTCTAGGTTCCCCATTCCTCAGACATATGTCAACACATACTGCCCTGTACCAAGTCACCGTGTTCTTCCCCATTGTCCCGTGGGCTCGGCCACCATTTGTCCCCACCCGCCCCAGTCCCTGTTGGTCACCTCAGTTCTGCTGCAAATGTTCCAGGGTTGGTTATGTTTCATCTGTTCCTTTGTTTTGTCTATTCACAGTGGGATGGTTTCCTTTTAATGCCTGCTCACATATTTAAATCACTGAGCTCTATGCAGTGGGCTTGAGACTCGAGACTGAGATGTGCGTTTTGCTTTTGAAGATCTTTGCCTTAAAATGCTTTTGAAGCATTTAATAAGTGAGTTAGGGCTGTGTAAATCTTGTTAAAGCAAGTGAACATGAAGTGCATGGCCAAGAAGGCGGCCTGCTAACGCTCGGAGGGAAATAAGTGTTCTTATTCTGTTCTTACCTGGAGACTGGGGTGAAGGAAGAATGCAAACTTCACCCTGCACATCTTGATGAAATTTCTCTGCCTTTCGAAGAGACAGAAAAAATGATTCTGCTATAAACAGACATCCCTGCTTGCCATTTATTTTTCTTATTTATTTTTTAAAAGAATTGGGTTTTTCCCCCCTTTTTACAAGGCATCACAGGCTTTCCTTAATCCTATGTAAATGCAGAGTATAACCTTCCCCAGCTGTGACCAGTTACAGAGAAAATCCTCCTGATACAGACTTGTCATGTAACAGTAAATCCCTCAAAAGGAAGGGAGAGGCTGAAAACAGCAAAGGATCACCCCCAAGTGCTTTGTCATCAAGAGCGAGTACAGGAAAATGTCCCACGGATGTGGGGGCCCCCAGGAAAGCAAGTATGAAATGCCAGAGACATATGGAAGGTTTTCATGATGCCCAAGAGCCAAGTTCCTAAAGTCATATATGAAACCAGATCTTGCCACAGACCACAAAAATTTTTCACATGGCTCTTAATTCCATTTGGTACCCACGATTCTGAAAGGAACACAAATAAGCATATAAGCATATAGATGCTTTTCTTAAGCATATAACCACAATTTTAAAAAACTTCCCATGAGAGATTAGCTGAAGAATAGACGATAGACGCACACTTCTTACTGGTGAGCTTGAACAGGTCATTCACCTCTTTTGCTCTCACTTCTTTTCTTCCTCTGGATTATGGGACAGCATCTATCTTGCATGGCTTCTCAGAGGACCGATATAACTAATATAACCAAAGTACCTGGCACAGAGGACCCACTAAAAAAGACCCCAAATTCCTCCCTGCCCCACTCTGAAACATAAAAGTCACATCTCCTAACATAACACAAAATGCATTTTAATAATATTGGCAAGGGACTTAGACTTTTATTAAAACAGTCCACATTCGATCCTTTGTAGAGTGCTTACTGCAGGAGTCTCCTTGTGTTTTCGTTCTGGTTTTTTCACCAAAAAGGATAGTGGAGTCATTTATTTCCTCGCCAGAGCACTGTGGATGTCTTTGTAAGTCTGATAGCATTATCTGACAAATAATCAATGTCTGGCTCTAACCCGAAGGTCTCCCACACTAGAGGGTATTACTCAGCATGGAATCAGGGGGAAGGAGAAAACGTCAGCATCAACTCTTCTCTACATAGAAAGAATCATGTGATTTTTTTGCCCAAGACTCTCTATCATAGCAATTTCCTATAGGATTAGATTCAAAGCTCAGAATTATTTTGATTAGTCATAATGTCACTCTTTGTACGGAGAAAGCTTTTCTTTCACAAACTTACTATAGTGCGAGCTCAGCTGAGTGTTTGCTGATGTGTATCGGTAAAGTGACAGAAAAGCTATACATCTTTATATGCTCTTCATTTTGCAGAGAGGTTAAAGTGACCTTTTAACAGACCCACAATAAAATTGGAATCTAGAAAGAGTGTAGGGCCCAGGTATAAAACACTCTCCAACCTACCTGACATAAATACTAATAGGATGGAATAATGTGAGTGGACACAGAAAACATAAATCAAATTCGCTCACACTTAAATATATAAAACTATTGTAGAGACACAGACCATGACTAAAGGTGTGATTTATTTCTGACAAAGTCCAGTAAAATTGAAATACCTAAGACTTTATTCTAAACACCTTCAGAAAGCACACATATTTAGAAATGTTTTTTTCTGGTTTCCAAAATACGTTCTTTCTCTGTTATCTACCCAAGAGGAAGCACAAAACATGACTGATAAGAAAAATTCTCTAGTACATCCTTGGGAACTGTAAGAAGAGTAGGCATGTAATTTACATATAATATAAGGTTTATGTTATAAAGACATGCTCCACACTCTTTTAACTGCCCGACTTTACATAACATACTGCCAATAGAGATGTGGAGCTAGGCAAAAACATCTTTAAACTTGAATGTGAACTGGGTATAAATAAGCATCATATAATGGTTTTTATTTTACCTTGTATACATAAACAGATAATTACGAAAAAATGGAGTATTTTGGTGACTGCAGCTAGTTCTCTGATGTATTTCGAGGGATCTGCAAAATCTGGCCACCATGACGTGAAGATTGAAAAACACAATAGGGCATCCCTACCGAGTTTTGAGGGTGAGGGAATAGCAGGAGAGTGAGGAGAGAAAAGTTCAGGGCAGCACTAAGGTCGCTGGAGGCCCCTGAGATATTGTAATTATTAAGAATAACCACACCAGGAATGATGTTTGCACTTACAAGGGTATCCTGAACAACAGCTTAAGAATTTAAGACCTTGACCCAGGAGATAGAGGTCTATAAAGAGAGCTACTCTGGGAATATTAACTTGATAAATTAGGCTCTGAATTCCTACTCTCTCATCTCTGCTAGCCATATAAGAGAGCCTGAAAGCTAAAGCACCTGAGACAAATGCTCACCTAGACTTCATCATGAATTCTACATTCACTACTCCCAACAAAGACAGTTCTCAAGCCAACCAGCTTTCAGCAAATTAGCCTTGGCATTTTAAGTGATGTTTAAAATGTTATTAACCATTAATACTCTTTTATTGTTTGAAAGAAAAAGTATTCTGAAGACTGACAAAATAGGAACTCAGGTTGCACAGTGTAAATGCTCGGCAATAAACAAATCTCTTCGAAATACCTTAAATTCAAATTTTCTAACATGGAATGCCCAGAACAAACCACACCTAGAAAAATAAATAAATTTTTATTTGTATTTTGAAAATGCTGAATATGAAATTTATAAAACAAGTTATGGACTCATACTCAACCTTAGTAGCAATCAAAAAGGGTGATTTTTAAACAAAGAAGATGCAATCGTAGTGACATCTTCAGAAACCCATCTACCAGGATTTATTCAAGAAAAGAAGAACATACTGAGCACCTATAATAAATGTTTATTAAGCATCTAACATGATGTCTGAAGCAAAACTACATAATATTGCTCTTGGGAAAGGCAGCTCAATCACAAATCAATGCTTACTATTTAAGAGTTTCTCCTTCCTGACTTTTGATTTAAGGCTCATATTTGAATTCACTTCTGGTTTTTCCTGTCCACAGCATTTTAATCTGTATTCCATATCCTCCGTAAGCAGTCACACAGGTCACCCCTGGTGCATCTCAGTCCCACTACTCTGAAATGTGTCGATCTCTTCGAGGAGTATCCAGAGAAATAAATTCTGCACATGCCACATACTCTATAATTGAATAACCCTCCCAAATATAACTTCCAAATTCAGTAAAGATCCATCCAATGGTCCCAAATTTTACATAGTATAAGTCAAAGAGACAGAAGCTAATATTTTATTATATGGATATCTCCCATGAGGGTGATAATACTTGACATCTATCCACTGCTATGTCTTTCATCCAAATGCAGAACCTAGTAAGGTCGGGAAGTCTATAAAAGTGAATTCTACAGCAGTTGACCAGTTGAAAGAAGATGTTATCAACCCAAACATTAGCATTACCAGGACAACTTTGTAAGATCACCAATGCCCAGATACCTTTTCTAGACTCAGTAGGTTTAGGAATAAATCTGGCTATCTGTTTTTATTTTTGTTTTTGTTTTTGTTTTCTGTCTTCTAGTAATATTGGTACACAGTTAGGTTGAGGAACAGCTAGGTAGAACAATTTTTCAGATTCTATTGGAACTCAACATTCATAGTTTCATGCTCTGGGCAGGTATCAAAGACCCCAGGATAAAGAAGCTTTTTGATACAAGGCAGTGAGAAGGGGAGTGAAATACACAAAACATGAGGTCTGATCCGAAAGCAGGCCGAGATCCCTTCAATAGCGCTCCCTGGGTTTCTAGAAGAGCAAAAGGAAGTCATCCACTTCCTTGGATGAGGCTAAAAGACAAATCAAAGTAAATGGCTCTAGAAGTATAAGAGCTGCCTGCACATTCATTCTGAACATGTTACCAGATGTCCTGGTTTGACCAGGAATTATCCCACTTCAACTGGAATAGTTTTAATTCGGCAACTTAAACATTCCCGCCCCCATACACACACACCCTTCCTGTGTCAGAACACTCTCCCTCCGAGACAGCCTGAATCCTTCCCCAAACACCTGATGATATTCCAGTTGGTCCCAGTTTTCACTGTCAAAATTACGGTAAGTTTAATTCTGAACACTCATTTGGTTGAGTCCTTGTGTTGTCTAACACTGAAATGACAGCAGAGTAAGGTTAAAAGTACGCAAGATGATTGCCACAAACTGAATCATCTCTGAGGAAACATAATCCTGACCTGGAACTTTTAGAACACCCCAAGTCCTTGTTGAACTGAAGACTCTAGAAGCTTCTTTGTGATAACTGGGCTTTCTATTTAGTTATTAGCTGCAATAAGGACCATGAGGTTCTCCACCTTCTGGCACACAGGCTCAGAGAGTGTGAATCCATCTTTCAGGGAGAAGACTGATGTCCAGAAGCATCTGTTCCCCACCAGCACACACCAACTCAGTGGCGCTATCCGCCAAGTCTCCACTTCCTGTGACTGGGGCCAGTCTCTCCAGTGGACACAGCACAGAGGCAGGGCCCGCCACAGCGTTAGGGCCTGGGAAAATGTCTTCATTTCTTTTAAAATCAAACAAAAATACATTTTATGTCAAATGCACTATCTTTCTACCCATAATAAAATATAATTAATGTTATGGAGGAAGAGGCCTGTGAAGGCAAAAGGGCTTAGGAACTACAGATACATACATACATACATACATACATACATACATACACGCACACACACACACACACACACACACACACACACACACACACACACACACACACATATATAGCTCAGGGAGCCTTATGCAAAATGAAAAATTCAGAACCCCTTGTTCAAAAGATTGTGGATTTTGAGGAGGTCACATTAGAACATAAACCAAGCATGGGCCCTGTGGGCATGAGGCCCTGCACAGTGCCCTGCCTAGCTGACTGAGGGAACCAATATATGGCAGGGAACTCGGATTTCATGAGCTAAGACCAGAGACTGTGTCTCCATGTTTACCCTGTCTTTCTGCATTTCAACTCCCTTTCTTCCTCCATGGAACTCCCTGTACCAGGGCTCGCCAGGAAGAGAAGCAGGGTGTGCAGGAGGATATATGGCTGTTTGGAGCACTGGGGTTGAGAAATTTCATTCCCTTCTTGAGTATCACTACTCTGATGGGTCCTTAAAGTCGCACCCTGTCATTGGACAAAGGATCTTTTTTCCTGTTCACCCAAAATATAACATGCAGTGACCTTGAAATATGAATGTTTAAAAAAACACCATACCTTATCTTAGCACCTGTCACGATCACCTGGTAAACCACCCCCCACCACCCCCGCCCCTTACCAGTGCTTTGAAACATACTATGACTGGTAAAGGAACCTGGGCTGTTAAACCCACCTCAACACAAAGTCGGCATTATTTATTTATGATGTTACATGAATCATCTGCACTTTCCCCGATAAGCCCTAGGCTGTGTGTCTTTCATTTCAGCTGACATTTTGCTGCCATTTGCCAGGCTAAGTAACTACTGTGCAATCACTCTGAGCTGATGCATGGTCATTGTTTTGCACAAAATGGATTTTTAAGTCAGCTGAAAGGCTTTCTGAAGAATATAATTTGACAAAGTAAATTTTTGCCCATATAACAGAAATCAGCCAGGGCTGCACCAAATGTATTTTTTAAGATAGCTAAAAGGATTTCTGCAGAGAGTTTGACAAAGTATTTTACTTTTGTGCACAAAGCAAAAATTGATTAGTTTTGAACAAAAAGGATTTCTCAGGGCGCTGAAAGGCTTTTCTCTGGAATTAAATATATTCTTCAGCTAGCAGGATAAGATATTTGAAAGTAGTGTCTTTGAGAAGACAAATAGTTGTCGGTGACATTTTTTTTAAGGAGCAAGTTAAAAGAATCTACTTAAATGACATTTTCAACCACCTTAAACCTGGTTTGACTCCAGATGTCTTATCGCTCACAGAAAGATGACCCATTTTCCAGCGTATGAGGCTTATTGCATGATTCATTTGCCTGTTTGATCCTGCTCCTAAGATGATAGAATCTCCAAGTAGACATTTCACCTAACACGTTTCCCCTTCAGCTTTAACTACAGAAGACAAGAAATCTCAACAAACTGGAAGGCAAGAGTTTTAACTTAAATTGTTTAGCTTCAGGGAAATTTTGCTGACAATTTTCCTGGTATCCAAGTGCTTCCATTTGAGGAGAGGAGGTGATTCGGAAACATGCAACTTATACAAAAACCAATTCCATCTTTTTTCCCAAAAGCTTTAGTCTGCTGCCATGGAAAGTTTTAAAGTTGGAAGATAAACATTATGACCTACTTATCCAGTATGCTCTAAATTTTGTAAATACCTCTCTCTCACACACACACACACACACACTCACTCTCTCCTCTCTCTGTGTGTGTGTGTGTGTGTGTGTAGTGGTGTGGTATAAGAATATTGTGTGGCTATGACATCAAATTATTGAGCAGTGATCCTTCCTTAAATACAAAGCATGTTTTTAGAGTATACATAAAAGTAATTATTTATAAGCAACCATATTTTGGTATATGTCCTATATTTTGTGTTTGTTTTTATAATTCACAAGCACACAGTTGCAATTTCTTTTTCTAGCTCAGTGTGCACTCTCTGCGTAAGGTCATTCTTTGATTATGACATTAAAATCCAAACCTTCAAATGCTCTTCATTAAGAATAAATTGAAATGGCAAAAGAAACCAAGAAGGAACCAAACACTGACAGAAACAGGAAAAAGTAACTGCCCAGGAGGGACTACTTCAGGATGACTAATCATAGCATTTTCTGGGGAAATAGGAAAATACAAAGAGTCAGAGTTGCTGAGGGATAAACAGTCATGGAAATGCTAGCTCATAACCATTGCTCACTCAGAAGCTATAACTAATGTTAAAAAAATAAATCCTCGTGTGGAAGCCAGGACTTTATCAACTCAAATTCACAACTGTCAAGTCCTTTAAAAACTGCGGCTACTTTTTGAGGCACTAGTTAAGTGTTCACGTCTTCATATGTCACCTGACGTGTGTGTGTGTGTGTGTGTGTGTGTGTGTGTTAGCATACTCTAGTCTGAGTGAATACTGCCACCTTTTGAACAAGTGACATTAACCCATTTTGCTCCAATAGAATAGTCTTCATCTCTTTATAACCCTGGGGCAGAGGAGGAGGAAATCTCAGTGATGACTGGTAGTGAATTTTCTACCAAGTCATCAAAATTTGAAATAGAAACAGATTTACTTAGTTTTAGGAAGAAAAGTCATTGGGTTTGTCCTGCCCCTGAGCACAGTGTTTGCAAACATGTAAACATTATACTTATGTTCTGATCCAGGCACTTACTAGGTCTCATGGTGAAAAAACTAACTCACCGAAGTTAAGCAGAGCCAGGTCACAAACCCAATTATCTCAGAAGTCAACATGGTTGCTCCTCATTCAGCACATTAATACAAACATCCCATTGATGGCACACTAGTCACGTGCCCTGAGATGAGTTATTCTTCCTTCTGCATTATACCTACACCTCAGTTCCTCAAGAGAAGCTAACAGCAATGCCCGTGTCCTGAGACTCTTATAAGGAAGATTAAATGAGAAAGTGCATGTAAATGACTGAGCATGGTCTTGGAATGTGCTCACCTCCCTTCTTTCCAGTAATGGTTTCACAGCAGGCTAGGGTTTCCCACTCTGGATCCCTGGATGAGCTGTAGAGTGCCAGAAAACACTCCTGAGTGAAAAGTGCTAAGTTGTGTAGATGCATAAATATGCATATTCATAGTGCAAGTCAGATTCGGTAGCTGAGGAATGAGGGAGAGCTGACCAAGAAAATAAAAATCCAACCCCATTTCACACCCGAGGCAGTGGGTGTCAAACTTTCATTGAGGGGAAAAGGCATGTACTCTTCAGGGAGCTCAAGACATCGAGAGATGTTAAATCACTTTAAAACTCTTTTAACACCAAGAAAAACCTTAACAGAGCAACCATTAGTCAAACTCCAGTTGAGAAGCAGCCTTCAGTTAAAAATTAAAGAAAAGTCACCTTCAGAACTATTGCTTCACATTTCCTGGGTATGATACTGAGTCTCAATAAGACTCTGACTGCCTACTAAACTAAGGTATATTTTCTTCCTTCTTCCAAATGGCTACTCACCAAAATTGCAATTACATAAAAGGGAAAAGTGTTCCAGGAAAGTTCTAAACCTTCCATACCTTTTTAAAGTTCTAAGAACACTAAACAAGATCAAGGCAAGTGTTGCAGAGTTTAGCACATCTCAGTTGGATGTTTCAAAATAACCATCTTCTGGATTTTCCTTCCACATTGTGCTTTTAAAATCTAGAAATGGTACCAAAGCATCCATACTTTTATCTTCCTTTGAAACACTTGAGCATCTGCCAAGAGGGCAATGTTAGTTCCATATTCTCAGGTGGCCATAACTGGTCAGAACTAAGGGGAAGCTGCTCCTAGGAAGACACTGGCTCTCCAGCTCTTCACAGGCCTCACCATCATTCCCTTGTGTCTCACACCAGCCCACTTCACTCATTCACGTCACTTGCATTGGAGTTTGTGGCCTCTGACCCAGACACTGAGAAGGATTATAAAATTAAGACAGGATCCTCAAATGCTGAAGTTTGGTTCATCTACCCAATGTTGCCTTATGAACCACACTGCCATGCACTCTGTAGTAAATGGTGCTCTGCAGGCTGATTTAGCACCAGCCACTCCAAATTTTCCTAGCTTGACAGTCCAGGAAGTAAGGAACCAATATCTATACAGCAGTAGCAAGAGAGATTAGGGAAGTATTGACAAAGGAACTGGTTTTTCCTAGAGTCCCACACGCTTGCCTAACGCCAATGTGAATGATCATTAGTTAAAACATTTCACCATTGACAGAAGCAGCTAAATCTTGGACTTAGGTTTTATGTGCTTTCTTCCATAAAACCAGACTGTTCTAGCATGAACCCTGAAGCAGCATTTTCCTCACAGTTCATTTATTTACTGAGAATCCTTAGGAATTAGATATTGGGGAGAAAGCAGAATTAAAAAATAAATAAATGTACCTCTGTCTTCATGGAACTTTCAAACTCATGGTGGAAAACTGACATGGAAATAAATGCAATTTGGGGCAGATGGATAAAATATGACTGACTTGGAGGAGAGATAAGGGGGTAGGGAAGATAGACTACATGCTAGGTGTAAGAATTTGGGGTGGGGATGGAGTAAATCTACTAAAGTACTCCATAGAAGAAAGTAAGAAAGGTCGAATGAGGCATTAGGAACGGAGAGAAGTCTTAATGTATTTAAAGACAGACTCAAGAACTTATAGCTCAAAATAAAGGTCAGTTCATCCAAGTGCCCACAGGGGAACTTTGGTCAAATTTGAATGGAAAGTGTCAAAGGGAATGGCCCCTTAGACCCCTGTAAATCTGACCATGGTCCCAAAAACTGTACTGGCTCTCTAACTCGCCAGGCCCCAACCATTCTCCACTGTACAACACCAAATCCACTTCATTCCGCATCCATGTTTAAAATAACCATATTTAAAACCAAGGACAAGCTTTAACAAAAATTGAAGTCCTTTATCAAAGCCCAGAATGCCATTCTCTATGAGGTTTTCTGACCACCCACATCACCCCTTCCAGTTTTCACTCCTGCTCTGTATCCCAACAGCAATTTTGCCATGCCTTTTTTCTAACATTTGAATAATGCTGGTGGATTTAATAATGCATCCCCACATCTCTACCCCACCGAAGATGATGTGTCCACCTAGAATCTATGAATTTCATCTCCTTCGGAAAAAGAGTCTTTGAGAAATAATTAAGGATTGTTATATGAGACCACCCTGGATTATTTGAGTGGGCCTAAGTCGAACAACGTGTTCTTTTAGGGAGAGAAGATACACAGAGAACAGAGACGTATACAGACATGCCAACAGCCATAAGAAGTTGGAAGAGGCAAGGAAGGATTCTCTCCTAGAACCTGTGGAGAGAGTACAGTTCCATCAATATCTTCATTTTTAAACCCCACCTTCCAAAGACTAGAGAGAGCAAATGGGTTGTAAATCATTCAATTTGTGGTCATTTGTTGCAGCAGCCTGGGAAACGAATACAAGGCGCCACTCAACATGTATTCATTTAAATAGTCCTTTAATTAATCAGGAAATTCAAGACTCAGGTAGCTCGTTTGCAATTGCGAGCTAAGAGGAGAAATAGTCAGTGTCTCACAAATAAGGGTGGCAAAATCTAATTTCATAATCAGATAAACAGGGGCCCACTCTGCATTAATTAAAGATTGGAGCATCCCTACCTGCCTCTAAGCCCTTACAGAGATATAGAAGTGGAAAACTAAGCCACAATGAAGGGTTAGTTCCCAAACCATCTCTTCTAGTTCCTAGGATCACTGTGAAATGGATGGTGGTCCACAGGTGGTGTGTAGACAGGCATCTGCCTCCAAACTTTACAGGGGGCCAAGGAAATATCTATTTGCTTGTTCCGAAGGAAAGCCACAACTGCAGAAATCATAATTATGTTGTTCCCTGGGAAGAACTCTCATTCTTCTACCCCATTCTGAAAACAAGAGTCTACTACTGAACTTACCATTTGGGCTCTCTAACACACCTTTCAGAAATGTCATTTAAAAAAGGATGTAATTGCTCATATATTGCTAAGTTAAAGGAGCGGGGGAGTCGGTTAGAAACAGTATATACAGTTTGCTAGGACTTGGGGGAAAAAAGTTTAAAACAGATTAGATAAATAGCAAGGATTAAAGGATAAAGGCACTGAAATAGGAACAGGAAATACTTCTGAGAAGTGATACTTCTAGTTAAATTTTTTTTTTAGCTATTCTGTTTTCTATATTTTAACTGATCATATTTTCTGTATTTACTGAAAATAATCATCTTTTCTTAAAGTAAAAATACAGGGGAAAAAAATCAATTACTCAAAAGCTGAGATGAACATTGGTCCAGAAGATAAATATTTGCATGCCGGTCACCTAGATTATGAATACACAGCTTTACTATAGTGTGTGACAGAGCATCAAGACCATAAGGAATGGGAAGAAAAATACAAGGCTGTTGTCACAAGTTCAAGTTGTGGAGTAAGTTGGAATCACATTTCTTTAATAGTCATGTGAGTTGGAGGGAATGCAATTTGGTGCAACCCCTATGGAAAACAGTAAGGAGATTCTTCAAAAAGTTGAAGATAGAAATCCCATACGATCCCGCCATTGCACTTCTGGGTATTTACCCAAAAGATACGGAAACACTCATTTGCAGAGATTTATGCACCCCATGTTTACTGCAGCCCCACTACAACAGCTAAGAACTGGAAACTACCTAAGTGTCCCATGTCAGATGAATGCATAAAGAAGATGCTATCTATACACAATGCAATACTACACAGCCCTTAAAAGAGATGAAATCCTGTCATATGAATCAACATGGATGGATCTCAAGGAGATTATGCTAAGTGAAATAAGTCAAAAGAAGAAAGATAGATACCAGATGATCTCACTCACAGGTGGAATGTGAACAGATAAAACAAAAGAACAGATGAAACACAACTAACCCTGGGACACTGGCAACAGAACTGAGAGAATGGGACAGGATGGGATGGGATGGGGTGGGGTGGGGGGTGGCTAGTAGAGGCAGAGCCCACTGGACAATGAAGAACACTTGGTGATTTGGTATAGGGCAGGGTGTGTTGACATATATCTGAGGCGTGAGGAAACTACATATATGCAGAACCTGTATATATGAGTTAATTTTAGTGCGCAAAATAAGTGTCACTGCAATTTAAAAATGGTCATGTGACTTGGGCTTTGATTGGCAAATTTCTTAACCATTTAAATTAAATAGGATAGTATATAAAAATCACTTGATTTTTGGGGGTGGGATAATGTGTTAAAATTAAATAACCCTCTAGGATTATTACTCCACAACCCACCCTTATTCTTTCTTCTTACTCACAGAAATGGCATTCTCTTCTTAACTGAATACCTGCTTAGTCAGTGGACTAATGCCAACGTTGTGTTATAAGAGATAAATACTGGAATGAAGTGACAGAGAATGGTAAAGAACTGTGCTATGCACAAGCCTTTTGCTACAATGGCAAGAATGTATGTGTTTTCCAGAGTTTAGATGGAGTCTGCAAAAGGTGCCTGGAACGCTGTCTTACTTCCTGTACCCCTTTTGAGTCCTGCCTTGAAGAGGGAGGAAGTTATCTTTAAGCAAGAGCCCCTTCCTCTCCACCCATCCAACCTACTCAGAGTCCCAGGCTATACACATCCTAAGAGAAGACAGAAGGGATTTAAGTAAATCTCACACTGGTCCAGGAAAGACTTACTAATGTTGTGTTATGGAATCTGACCCATTGTTTGACAAGGGAGATTTGACAAAGTAGTTTAAAAAGCAAAGAAAAACAAAATATTTCTGGATTATAGCACATCAAGTTAGACTCCTTAAGAAAGCCCTTTCAAAAAACAGAAACTTTTCATTTTTAGGGAAATTTTAGGTGGAAAGTACAGAGTTCCCAAAGACTCCTCTCCTCACAATTCTGATCAGCCCTGTCACTCAAAACTTTCTGGAAAGTTCCCAAATTGTACTCAGGGTGGGAAGTTAACCTCACAGAAAGGAGAATGAGAGTCTCCTGGTGAACTACTGCTGGATCCATTTTTTTTGTTTTTTTTTAAGGAAAGGTACAGGCACGAATGAAGGTGAGTAGGTAAATAGGAAGGGAAGAAGGAAGGAAGAGAGGAGGAAGAAGAGCTTTATCTTATTTTGTCATTTAGTTGTTCACATTTGTTGTTCACCCTGGCCCCCAGTCTTGAACCCTGGACCTTGGGATGTATGTGGGACTGCTCCGACGTGTGCTAGACCGCTAGGCCACCAGGGTGACCCCTGGAGCTGCTCTTGTAATTGCTTCACGAAGTCTGGAAGAAAAATTATATGCCTTATACGTTGGATATAAAGTGTTAAATACAGGCAAGAGAGCAATAGCCGTTAGATCATTTAAAGCCTCTGTCCCTTCATTATTTATTGATCTTGCATAATAGTATATTGAAACTTCTCCACACTATTATGTGTCTCTCACTTTAATAAGAAGGCCTAAAGCTCTAAGAGTAAAAGTAACAACAGAGAGGAACAGAAATTCCTAGAAAACATTACCGTAGAACATTTTTATCATTTTGGTGATGGAAATATTTTTATAAGCTTGGCAGCCAACAGAGCAATATTGCGAAGTTGATATATTCTCTCTTTCTCTTTTTGAATATTCAGAAATTATAACATAGAAAGAGCCTCAAAAGTTAATGGAAATAAATACAAGCATCCTAAAGTTTACTCTTAACTGTTTTCATGCTCATTTATGAGTAGTTTTTGCAGTACTGAAAACTGCCTCTCCCTTAAACCATGCCTGAGCTCGGTGGTCAAAGGGTATTTCTTTCCATTGGCTTCCAATAATCCCTGTCTAACGTTCCCTGAAACTGTTTCCACAACTTAGTTTAATATCAATTATTGTCTATTACAAAGGGAATACTCCCTCTCACCAGAAAAGGAGAAAAAAAAAAAAAAGAGCCTCATGAGAACTTCCCCCAGTAGATACTACTATCAGGAATGACTCCTTAACCTGATTAAACCACTCAAGTCCTCCCTCTCAAGGTGTTAAGACACTAGATATGAGAGAGCCGCCAATAAAAAGGGACGCAAAAACAAGAGTTACGCAGAAAAAAGCCAGTAAGCAGAAACCGGAAATCAAAGTAAACCATAAATCCAAAACGAAACAAAACAACAAAATCATGATCAAAACAGACATGATAAAAAAGTTACAAACATAATACTGCTAGATAAGAAGTAGTGAGTAAGCAGAAATAATTAAGGAGGAGAACACACGATGTCTTCTGAAATATCAAGAGCTCTTGTCTACCCCGCACAGGATTAGTGAGGTTAAACTTCCATGGGGTCTGTCTGACTATTTCAGCTATAAAATGTGATCTCGCGTTCCCTGTTTCTCGGGTGTCCCTGACAATAACCAGGAACACCCAGATAGCCTAAGCTATCATCCTTGCAACCTGAAAGGTCCTAACAGAATCCTTGCTCTCACTGCAGCTGGTGCCATCCTAACTTCCCTGCACTTCTCCCAAGAATTATGCGAATCTGATGAGCACATCTCTGCTCCACACTTTTCCTCCCACTGAATGTGCCATATAATTGATGACTTCTTTACTCCAGAACTGTTAACATTCCCTGCAATCATCTGTATAAACAGTTTATTAATAATTTGTATTTATAGAACATCTGCCTCCCAAAGAGCTCAAAGCTGTTTACAAACACCGTCTCATTAATCCTGATACCATCCCTTTCTTTATAAGGTAGAATGCGTAACAGCTAATGGGTATTGTCACCTCCAGCTGACTGATAGGAAAACTGAAACCCAGACCAGAGTTACACTTTCAAGGTCCAACAACAATCTGAGAAAGAGCACAGATATATATATATATATATATATATATATATATATATATATTTTTTTTTTTTTTTCTAGAACTTGTGCTTTGTCGTTGTTTTTGTTCCCCCATAGAAATTCTGATTTCAGATCATACACTATTCATTGGAATACACCCGCATAACATTTTAAATATAGCTTCTTCTATTGAGGGTAGAAAAATTAAAATTCCATAATGGCAAGTTAGTGGACTTTGACTTCATGTTTCCTGAGGTTATTATTATAGCAATGATATGAAAAATGATTAAATTCTAGCACTAGACAGCACTTTAACTGTCATTTTAAGGCAGTAAAGGCATCTCTACATGGCATCTAAATATGCTCCTCCATCTTACTGGAAACAGAAGAAACAACTTCAAGAAGGCAAAAGTGAGAGTAATAAGAATTTTCAAGAAGGATGTAAGCAGTGATACCTCAATAACGGTAGATGCCGATTCATTGCTACATCAAGGCACAGTCATGCATTTTGTATGCCATTTGCAACTGTGTGAAGCAGGCATTGTTCTCTTTAGTTTACTGGAGAGGAAACCTATGCTCAATGGTGTTAAGTACACAGTGAAATCGAGTTCTTACCTCTCGCCTCTGCATCTATTCACTGTGCTTTTAGCTATCATCACACAGTCACTACAAATAATATCACTTCGTGGGGCTGCTTTTGTCATTTTGAATAGTGTCATCCTGGCATCAGAGGGCCAGCGCCTATAATCTGGGGCATTCACAATAGTTTATGCTTTATGTCACTTACAGAATAATCTAAAGAAGGTTACTGAATGTGCGTGCTCTTTGACATTCAAAGGCCCTGAATACTATTAGCTACCTGAAGAAATTCACCATCACAGGTCTGCACCAAGTGAGTAGGGTTCCTACAACCAGGAAAAAGAGTAGCTCTCTCAAACTGGTTACTTATCCCTAATAAAGTAAGAGAGGGTTCAAAGTTTACTGTGGCCGCACTGATCCATATGAAAATTGCACAAGACACCTAGAATATATTAAGAGCGTGCATTTGCAAATACCTATAAAAGTGCTCCCAACTCAACAAGCTATAGACATAATGAAAAACCATAAAGACAGCATTAAAAAATACTCAAAGCAAATTATTTAAATCATGGTTTGCTAAGGGTGTAGTAAATCTGAAGGACAAAAACGAAGGACTAGGGAGGTTAAGTATCTTGTCAGTCCTGGGCAGTAAACCCAGTCATTTCACTTATGAGCCAGAACATTTGCCTATCAGCTTCTACTTAACATTGGGAAGCCCACAGCAGTTTACGAAAGCGCTTTTTATACAGTAAGCATTCACAGGACATGAACTAATGTCCGGACAGTGACTCAAGCTTACTATGAATTCACAGTTACAGAAATGATGGCTGATATTGTCCTTGTCCTGGACAGAAAGCATAATATTCAATGAAAGAGTCATCAACAAAAACTAAGCAAATCAAAATGGCCCTTGGGAGGCATGGACCTATGCTATCATCATGCTGAGGCTGAGGAAATGGGCTTTCACCCTTCACAGGATCTCTGCAGCACTGACTGCTGGCTCCTGGTCTCAGATAGCTAAGGATTCCTTCAAATTTTTGCTATACCTGTGGGTATCCATAAACAATACGTGGTGCTGTTTTGTGCATAAATAAAATTTACATAAATTGTCTCTAATGCACCTGTACTTTTTACTCACCTTTTCTTATGGCAAAATATACATACGATTGACTATTTTAAGCATTTTAAGTGTGCAGTTCAGTGACATTAAATATATTCACATCGCGATACATCACCATCATCCACCTCCAGACCTATTTTATCTTCCCAAGTTGATTCTAGAACCAATAAACAATAACTCTCATTCCTCCTCACCCTTGGCCCCTGGAAACCACCTTACCTTTCTACTTTCTATCTCTATTAACTTAATTACTCTAAGAACCTCATCTCATATAAGAAGAATCATCTATTACCGTGTCTTTCCATGGGTAATGCACACTTTTTTCCCGAAATTTGTGAGGGAAAAACAAGGATGCACATTATAATGGGTAGTACTAATTCTTTATCAATATAAATGTT
The DNA here is from genome assembly GCA_004363575.1 of Solenodon paradoxus. Lineage (NCBI taxonomy): Eukaryota > Metazoa > Chordata > Mammalia > Eulipotyphla > Solenodontidae > Solenodon > Solenodon paradoxus. The sequence continues at coordinate 44,550 of RJWH01004833.1, read as the reverse complement.
TTTAATTCTTTTATTTCTTGTATTTTCTATCTGTTCTTGTGTTTTGTGATTATTTGTTACATAAACTTTCTTGTACCATAATGTGTTTTTTTAAAAAGCTAAAATTACTTTATAATACAAAAAAACAACAACCAGATACCCAAATATAAACGAGAGAAAAATGTGAATTAAAAAATCAAAACAAAAGATGTTTTCCCTGAAAGTCTGGGCTAAAACCATGGGTGTGCATTATACATGGTAAAATATAGTACTTGCTTTTGTGAGTTATTTCATTTAGCATAATGCCTTCAAGATCCATTCACGTGGTAGAATGTTTCTTCCTTTTAAGGCTGAATAATATTTTATTGTATATATACACACTATATTTTGTTCATGTGTTCATCTGTTAACAGAGATCTAGGTGGCTTTCATCTTTTGCCCACTGTGACTATTACTGCTAATGATATGTGTTCAAATGCCTGCTGTCATTTCCCTTGAGTATAAAACCAGAAACAGAATTGCTGAATCACGGTGGCGGTTCTATGTTTAGTGTACTAGTCAGGTTTCTCCAGAGAAACAGAGCTAAAACAAGGTAGGTGAGAGAGAGAGAGAGAGAGAGAGAGAGAGGAGATTTATTAGAGGACGGACTCACATGACTGCTTCTGTTAGAGGTCAGGGAGTCTCACTATGCCCCTCTTGCAAAATGCAGAAGCAAGAACACTGGTTGCATAATTTAATCCAAGAACTAGGAATGCTGTGTTCGAGGGCAGAAGATCGATGTCACAACTCAAGCAAAGTAAGCAAATGTGCTCTTCACCACCTTTTAGCTCTATTCGTCCCTGAAGAGAATGGATGGAGCCAGCCCACACTGGAGCAAGCGATCTTCTTTACTGTCTCATATTCAAAGGCTTGCCTCTTCCAGAAACACCCGTTCAGACACACCCAGAAGAGATGTTTTGCCAACTCTCTGAACCTCCTTAGCCCAGTTAACATCTCAAATTAACCATCGTATTTCATTTTTTGAGGAACTGCCACACCACTTTCCACTGCATCTGTGTCCTGTTAGTCACGCCAGCAACGCACAAGGGTTCCAACGTCCCCATATTCTCATCAAGAGCTTTGGCTTTGTTTCTGAGAGTTACCCGTATCGAGACACAGAGATGTAACTCATTCATTTTACCTACCATATTCCATTTCACTCTATGAATATACCAAAAATCACCATTTACCCCCTAAGAGTAGCATTTAGGTTGTTCCCCATCTTGCTGGAATTATAATCTGTACAACACTGAATACTTCTGTGTATCTCTCCATGCACAGATGTGAGCATTTCTCTGGGCTACATTCTTAGGAGTGGAATTTCTGAATCACAGGACATCAGTAATTCAAACCTTTATATTGACACATTCTCATCACAAGAGAGACAAGAATTTGGCAATAGAAAAGATTGAATTACACATGCCCTATTTATACTCCCACCAGCAAAACGTGAATTCTGGTTACTCCACACCCTTGACAATATTTTCTTTTGTCATAACTTGCATAGCGCTTCTCAGCATTTAGAGCAGGAAGGCATTCTCTGTTCTTTCACAGGTTTCTGTTAGTGCTTTTTCATTTTTATTTCTTCCCTGACCTACCTACACACTATGCCTGGAGATTCCACACTTCTTCTTTGGATGCTAACTTTTTCATGACACTAATCTTAGATTTTTTCCCCCACTTGTGAAACTGTCAGAAATTTAGCCAAGAACTACAAGGACTGAATGATCTTTCAGAATTTTCTATAGGTGGTAGCGTGTTTCCCAAACATCTGAGTAAGCCTCTAAGTCATTGTTTGGCTAAATTTTGGGGTAAAATATAGGAAAATGAACGCATGAGCTGTGGACGCAGGTATAACTGGAAAGATTCTATTGTCTGTGTATTCAGGACTTGAGACTTGGGTAAGGCAAATGAGGTCCCAGGAGCAAATTGAGAGGACAGACAAAAATAAAACTTTCATAACCAACAAAAATAGTATTTTAATGAATGTGTTTAAAAGCAAATGTAATTTTTAAAAATCCATGATAAAATATAAAAAATTACAAAGAGGCTAAGTGGCACTATCACCTCTCTATTCATTATAGCCATTTCAGTTCAATCTAATAAATCCCTTCTTTATATTGAGTGTTTTTGACACTTTCAAACAAGAGACAATTAAAGAAAAATAAGTTTCACACACATGCCTCATTTTCAAAATTTAAAATGAAATAGCTTTGTGAATCCTCTTCAATATAAGACTGCCAAGGAGAAAATTAGAACAAATTTTTAGCCAATAATATAAAGATACATTTGAAGATTAGCATCACAGAAGCAGCTCTCTCATTTTTCAATTTGAAATTAACATTGACAGCCATTTGTAAAACATAGCGAACTGTATGGATTACTCATCAGTATTCAGTTAAGATTATGGCTGTAATTGAGATTTTCTATAATCAAGCAAATGGCAGCCCATATGATCCATGCAAGGTGTATTAGCTAAATAGGGATGTCACCTCGGAATACCTCAGACGGGCTGGCTTAGCTTACAAAAATGTATTTGCTCACAGTTACAGAGGCTAGAAGCCCACTATCAAGGGGCTGGTTGGGCTGATTTCCTCGGAGGCTGACCTCCTTGGTTCACAGATGGCCATCCTCTCACTGCCTCTTTCCTCTGCCATCCACATCCTCAGTGTCTGTCCAACTTCTCCCTCCTTAGAAGACCAGTCATACTGGATTCGCACCAACAGTCTCATTCTAAGTGAATCCTCTACTGAAAGGCTCTGTCTCTAAAAATAGTCACATGGAAAGGTAGTGGGGGTTAGAGCTTCACCCTATATATGAGAAGGGGGAACAATTCAGTCCTTAACAAAGGGGAACTAAGACATTTTCCAGAATGGAGATGTTTATCCCTCAGCAACTCACCAAGTGATGAGAAAGCTAGACTTCTTCAAAAATAGAGATTTTCTCAATTGCTCTACCTACCCGGAGGGTAAACTCTGGTTCAAAATAAACAGATATAAGTTGTGAAACCTCCAAAGTCCTTTGGAGCCACTACTCTGACCTGCAGTTCCTTAAATAACCCAGGAACTCTCTGGAAGAGTATCAAGAAGGATGACAAAACAATCATCCAACTAGTGGATCCCATGGTAAGGTGATACTTACAACATCACAACTCGGCTGTCAAAAGTAGGGGTCAGCTGGACACCCCAGCAGCTGGAGTGAAGCAATCCCAGCTTGCACATAGGACCATAGCCTGGAGAAGTGCGTCCCCTTTGCAAACAGCCAGGGATCCCAATGCACAACAGTTAAGCTTTGTCTTGCTAAGATAAAAATACTCTTCTTAGTAAGTCTGATACTTTCTGTGAGTCTATGTGATAGCCTCAGAGTGGGCTTTGTGTCTAAGTAACCTGAATTACCACCAAAAAGAGTTTGGAAGTCACCTAAATCAAAATAAGAATATTGCTTCCCCCAACCCTGCCCCAAATGCTCCTCCTAAGGGAACAAGCAGTCATTTGAGTACTCTTCTTCCTCCACTGTTATTAAAGAAGCCGTGCAAATTCAATGCTCTTCAGCTGTCACACTCAGAAAATAAGGATTCCAAAAAAAGCGGCAAGGACAAAGTTCTGAATGGATTACTCATTTATAAATTTTTCAGATTCTTCAAAAGAATTATATTAATACAAAATAGAATTTCTAACAGTTTCCTTTAAACAGCAGTATGCTTCAGAAAGGCAGAAGTTCTAGTGTTAGCTGAAGTCATTGTCTATTATGTTATATTGGCCTCCTGTGAGGAGCAGAATCCCAGGTTGTGAGGTTTGCATTTAGATTGTCTTTGTGGGGACGATGGGGGTGCTGATTGTTCTTTCTAAGATAATGATATTTCTCATGTAAGCAGTGACTGGCATCTTAATAAATATGAACATGGCTTAACATTCAGGTTGCAAATGCCTTCTAGCGTTTAGGGGATCTAAACGATAGCAAACTGCTTTTCTTATTATCATTCTTTCTTAATGCAAAAAAAAAAAAAAAAGCCAGAAAACATTCCCTACTCATCTCATCTCACCTTGTTAATCTGGAGTAGGTTAAAGGAAGCCTACTATAGAAAGCATATTGTAACAGGTGAATAGCTGTTTAAAATAAAAGAAGAAGGGGGGCGGGGGGTGGGGGTGACATTAAAAAGTACAAATGATCCAGGTTTTGCTCCGCCACACCTCAGGGTAATGTCTTTTCAATGTCATTCTTTAGAAAAAGTCTTTGAGACTGTGCAAGTCTTTTTAAACAAGGCATACCCAGGAAGGGAAGAAAAAAAAAAAAAAAAAGGGGCAAGAAAAGAAAGGGGAAAAATGGAGTAGGGGGAAAACATCTTTAAAAGCAAAAGCTAAGTGATTTGTGGCACACTTGCCATGAATAATAAAGAGTGGATTTGCAGTGTGTGCCTCTTTTTAATTAGCACATTGCTTTCTGCAACTGTACCCCATCTTTTACAGAGCAACTCCAGAGCCCCTCTCCAAGTGCTGCACGTGAGAAGGCCTGAAGGAGACTGATTCAGAAAACTTCCATCATTTATTTCTCTCCCCTCCTCTTCCCGCATCCCATCTCTCTCTCTCATTTTACCCAATTCCAGCTCTTTTTTTGTTTGTTTGTTTTGTTTTAGCTATCCAAGAAGCTGCCCTCATTTGATAGTCTGAACGATTTCTTTGCTTTTCAAACTATAGAACTTCTTAAATCTATAGGGCAGGGCGCAGAAGTATGAGAAGAAAACTAATTGGCAAGACCTGAGATTTTTAAGAGTGAAGACCCCCAAAGCAAGAACCCTACTTTAGCAACTTGAGCCTAGGACACACCCTTAGATACTCACACAGCTTTAACTCCAGGGCACCTGGACACACCCAGGGAGGAAGACGCCCCCACCCCCCATATACTCAAGAACCCATCCTGCCTGTGAGTGTGAGAGGCGGGCAGCACAGGTCATACACACACGTGTGCACTCTCTTGATGTAACCTTCCCGGCCCGCAGGGAGCTTCAACTCGCTGTTTCTGCTTTTAATAAACTTGCTCTGTGATCCTGACCCAACAACTCTCTCCAGGAATTCTTTCTGGATGGATCCACCGTCTCATTGGTGTCTTCGCTCACCCTCACCTGCATCAGGACTAAAAACCCAAAAGCACTTTCTACAAGACCAGGAGAGGGCAAGACTGAAGATGGAGTTCGCAGTCTCCAGATGGGAGCAGAGAGGGCCATCCACAGAGCCTGTACTCAGTACAACAGTGCTCCTGTTAGCACAGCACTGCCAGCAAACCAGAGTTGGGTCCTTACTCTGGGAGGACTTAGTGCTCAAAAGGAAGCCTCCAGAAAACAGAGCAAGAGTCATTCTGTTGACTTTGGACCACTTTATAATCTTTTGCCAGGGGAACCTCAAGGGCGCTGCATCAGGGAAAAAAAAAAAATTTTTTTTTCAAGAGCAGCTGGGAAAATGAAAACCAGTCTCACAAATCGTGCTCCTCTCTGTCATTAAAAAGTATTAGCAACATCCCTGTCAGTAAGCCCTGAAAGGCAAGTTAAAATAGCAGCTGGCTCCTGAGTTGCTCTCTGGCTCTGTTTGCATGCACATCTACTGCAGAATGCTAATTCGTTTTCCCTCACCAGGAACGTTGAGCACGCTGACACGGCTAGCCGAGGCAATCGCAAATTGTTGCAGGATTTGATTTTCATGCGAAGGCAGCCTACAGCTGCATTTGATAGCACACTACATTGATATGACACCTTTTTCTACAAGGTCTGTGGTGGAATACATCTGCTGAACAGAACAGAAACAAAATATGTGCCTCGACTCAAACTGGAGGCTGAGCTATCAAAGTGGAAACCGGCACCAATTCATTTGCATAATATGCAGATGAAAATCTAATGAGAAAGGTATATTGACAGACGTTGCCTTGTTATCTGGCAATGGGCTGCAGAGCAGTATGTGGTACCTCGACATAATCTCCTGTAATGGTATTTTGCAATTTAAATGTTTTTTTTTTTTTTTCCCTCTTCCAAAAGAAGACACACGTCAATAAGTGCCAGGCATCAATAACTGACATTTGAGATAAGATAAACGCCACCAGCTCATTCAGACAGAACCAGCCCCCCACCCCCACCCCGTTTATTTCAGGACAGAGGGCTCTGTGCTTGGTGACATTTACTGGCTGATGGAGAGGGAAGGGCGGTGCCCCCAAAGCTCACTGACGCCTCATTTATACTTGGGTTCCAATAGCTTCTCTTTCAGCCCTGGTGCCTGTTCTGAGTATATTTCAAGGAGCATTACTGAGAACAAAATCGAAGGCCATCAATATTAATGATCTGAACCAGGAAGATAGCTTTTAGTGTGCAAATTAATTACCCTAATCACAGGGTTTTTTGTATCCATTTTAATGAAATAACTATTTATTTCATTGAATCCTGTGCTTTTCTTTTGCAAATAAGGCACATTTACATGATAAATACATGAAATTTAAAAGGATGACTAAATTAAATTGAGAAAAAAAGACCTTTTTAAATACAATTTTCTTAAGAAAAACAGCTAGATTAATGGGTTGGTTAGCTGACTGGCATCTGTGATTAAATCTTTTTTAATGTATGTCAAATAGAATTTAATGGACCCTGCGAAATGTCTACACAGTCAGTAATATTCAGGGTCTGGGGAAGATTCCAGTTGTCTCTTGTCATTTGTGGGTGGACTCCTGAAGTCTTGGCCTTTGAACTCAGCTTGACACAAAAGACTCACCCCTTCAGTCCCTGTTTTCTCACTGGTTTCTCTTTCTGGCTCCTTTTTTTTTTTTTTTTTTTTTCCTCTTCTTAGAAGCTGGGGAATCTTTTGCCATGGAACCAACATGTTAACTTATCACAAGTATGGCCCCCCAAATAACTACATGATCAAAGAAAGCATGAAAGGCATTGGAAAATGTCTCATATGTAATCATCTAAATCACATTTGATTCTAACGGTGCTGGCCTCAGTAAAGAGAGAGGGAGAGAAAGGGAAAGAGGGAGGGGAGGGATGGGTGGAAGGGAGAGGGAGAGAGAGGCTGCTTAATTCAGAGGAAATTTCAATGTATCTTTTAGAGTCTATGGGTTTTGAAAACTTTATTTATTGTGGGTAAGCTTTGAAGGGCTGCAAATTCAACAGGAGAGAGATTTGAAACACATTCCGGATCGCTTTTTTTTTCTTCTTCTTCTTTTTTTTTTTGATAACAGACCCAAAGAACAGAGCATCTTTCTGTGTTCATTCCCCAGCCCTGGTTGGGCCACCAGAGATGGCTCCTGCTCCCTTTGATTTGAAATGATCAATTGCAGCTGTGGCAGCCAGGCTGGCGGCCCCAGGCACCGAGAACTCCTGCCCTCTCCCCACACATTAGGATTTACATTTCAATGGCTGCCACCATTTTCCAGATAATTATAACCCTTTTAGATTAATAATTTTCTGTGGTTTCACTAATATTTTACGAACATAAATATTAATTTAGCTGGTTTCAGAGGAAACAACTCCCTCCCCACCCCCAGTCTGCCCCCCTCCTCTGTGTAGCTTGGAAAAAGCAGAACAAAGGCTTCAACCCAATCTGTTTGGCACTGGATGGAGCGGAAAGGTAGGCAGGTGAACCAGGCCATAGGATTAAAATACCTGGACCCTAACCTGGTCCAGATCTTATGATTTTAAAGTAAATCAACTATGGCACTTGGGGAGGGGATGACTTGGGAGGACGACAAAAGCCAATAAAGCTACTTTCGGCACAGGCACAGTTTCGAGAGCTGGAATGTGCAAACAGTATGTTGTTTTTTGTTGTGTCTCATTCAGAAAGTCAACCTGCCAAGGCTGGCAGATGGGACTCACGTTTCTTCCATCATATGCCACGGGTGGAGGGAGAACGCGAAAGGACGAAGCTGTCTGCCTGGAGTATCAACGTAGTCTTGAAAAAAGAAAAAGGGAAACGGCCCACAAAAGATATTGAGACTATAAAGAGGCTTATATTTCACTGTTACTGCGAACTTCCTTTCTGCTTATTATCATCCCAACACTTTATCTCCCACCAGCTGACGCAGCTGGGAGAAGCATCACGCTGCACAGATGTCGAACACTCAGAGTGCCTGACCAGGCGCGGTGGACCAGGAGCTATTTTCTGCTGCCCCACAAGTACTGCACATGCTGTGGGAACACACTTCTCTGTCTTTACACTTTGTAACCTTCACGAGGTTGATGCAAGTATTCTCTTTAGGGCCCAATGCCTTCTATGGCTCTGCAGCATTCAAAACAACTGACATTGGGCAAATAAAACCAGAGGAACATTTCCCATATCCACTGATAAAGGAGAGGAATCATGTATATTAAGAAGAGAATTGATAATAGTGCTGGTCAGATGTTGCAAGCAGGTTGTTCGGTTGCTCTCCTTGATAAAGTGCAGAGCTATGATAATTGCTCTGAGATCTCTTTACGGACAAGACCTTTATTTCCTAGGCACCAAAAGCCACAGGATTGAGCATGGCTTGAAAGTGACTTGGGGAATAAAACTGCTCATGAAATATGCATGAGTAACACACAGGCTGCCAGGGGAACTTAGTGTATTATGTATGACCCTGCTGTAATTGTAAGGAAATGATATTCATTTAAGTGGATGTTTATCACAGTTAAAGGTGCACCTAATGAAACAAAGGTCATAAGCCTAAAAACATAAGGTTATAGCCCTTTTATTGCACCATTTCTCTCTCTGTTTGAAAAGACCTGGCCTTTATTCGCAGCTGTTTTTCTAACACCTGTGGGCTCTGTTTATGCAGCCTTAAAGAGTTCCTGTCACCCATATTTAAATGCCAAAAGGACTATTACGTTAAATGTTCTTCTAGTATTATAGCCACACATCTGGGAAATATCAGACAGCCTGCTGCAATATATATCAATTCAGGCTAGAGTTTTTAGCTACTGACATTTGCTTCGCTGGAGTATTTTCTCCCTGCTTCTCTCTCTCTCTCTGTAGCTCCCTGGGAAATGCCTACTTGTAAACTCAAATGAGAACTGGGCTTTTATTCCTAGAACAGCAACAAGAGCTTTCTGGAACTGACTATCTCTGAGGCAACATCGAGAAGGGAGAGACCCAGGACTCCGGAGTCAGGCTCCCGACACGAGAATCCCAGCTCTCGTCCTCAAGAGTCCTGTGACCTTGGGACAGTGACTTAATTCCTCTGTGGTGCTGAATGAAGATTCCCCTGCAAAATGAGACACAGAGAGACCTCATGACGTTGCCCCAAGGATACATAAGCTAATATTTGAAAAAAACCTCTAGACGAATTCCAGGCAGTTAGGAAGTGCGATGTGTTGGCTAAATAAATAAAATACACAATTTGCATGGTTGGTTTGTTCTGCTGTTTCCTCCCCCAAATTGTCATTTTCTTTTGCACCTAATTAACTTCTGCATGTCCCTGTTCATCTAGAGGTTTCAGGTGATGAGACCACACCTCATCAGCCATCACCACTTCCAGCCAAAGCCAACTGTGTACAATGACATGCCTTGGTGAGGCGGGCAGGGGCCATTCAGTGGAGGCTCCCTTCGGACTCTCCCAGTCTCGCTGGCATTCACCTGATGAGTTCAGAGAGTGCTGGGAAGTTGGTAAAGAAAAGAAAATTATTCTACAAACACATGCAGTGGAGAAAACCCTGGCAGTCCTCATGAACTGAATCCAAATCAATAGTGACTCTCCAAATTACCATCATGTCATTTTGTTTGGCTTCAGTGTCTGAGGCAGAAACATAGAAACACAACTCCATGTGGGGAGCAGAGAGCAGCACTACAGAGGTTTTCAGATTTCAGATTGTTTTCATTCATCGTTTCCTTCTAATCTCAACATTAGCATTTGTGATGGAGAAGAAAGTCTTGAAGATGCTCAGATCACCCCAAGACTCTGTGGAGACCCCTGCTCTGATATGCTCTGGTATTCTGAGTGGAAAGAAATAGTCATCTGGGAGGAGAGGCTTCAACCATTCTCCTCACCTTCTGGTCCCTCTCTTAATCAAAGGAACATAACCATGCCCCTAAGAGAAGTATCTATTGCTCCTTGATCCCCTAGAAGAATGCAGTTGGGAGGTCTACATTGAGAAGTTAGCTTATCTATAAATATGTCTTCTAAGAAACCTGTCTTTATTTTCAGAGTAAAGATGAGTCTTTCCTCCTTGCCATGTGAAGACCTCTCCTCTTTCCATGACATCCCAGAACTCCCTTCTCCTGCTTCAGCATAGGATATACTAATTTTTGCCATGTATAAAGTGTACCTTTTTTGCCCATCTCTATGAGGGAAAAACAAGAATGTGCATTATACATGGGTAGTACTGATTCCATATCTCTATACATGTTTTCAATTCTTTCATTTATGCTTATGAGTTAAACATGTAACTCTAGAAATCAAACAATAATGATATCCATTTGCAAAATAATATCCTGGAAAAAGGAAGAAGGAACGAAGAAGGCATGAAAATCTGGTTTAACAAAGTCTGGTTATGAAGGCCTGGAGGATGACTTAAAAAACCAGCTTTGTTTTTATCACTTCAAAGTCCGTGTTACACACAGCGCACAAGCAATCTCAGCGGACTTGAAAACCCGACTTGCTGGGATTCCTGGTGACTAACCAGCCGACTGCAGCCTCTTGATGTGCCAGTAAGCAAGCCCTTTCAGGGCCTAGTTAGGGGCGTGGACTCGTGGATGCGGTCAGCGGGATGGTTTAACACCCACAGACAGAGTCGAGAAAGCATCCACCGCCCAGGTCTGTGGTTGGATCCTAAGATCATGGAACGGTGTTAAGAAGGAAATGGTTGTAAAATCATTTAAGCAATGTGGCATCAGCAATGCCATGGATGGAAGGGAGGACAATGAAATTTACCGGGATGAGGAAAGTAACTCTTCAGAAGATACCGGTAAGGTAGAAATTAAAGACAATACTACTAATATTGACCGTGAGGAAGAGATCTTGTCCTTTTATGACCTGTTAAATATCATAAATTTGTTACACCAGTACATACAATTTCTTGCACCTTGTATCAGTTCTTGTGTTTTGCAACTGCTTGCTACATAAAATTTCTTGTGCCATATATGTTAAAAAATAAATACTAAAATTCCTGTATAACAACAAGAAGTAGCTCAGAGAAAGCGGGGAACTTCTCCTTGGTCCTCCCAAATCTTCAACTTCCTCAGAAAGTTTTGGACAACTTGCAAACTTCTAACTTTCTTTGGAAAAACGCAATTTCTTAGGAAGATCAAAGTTGCCTGATGTAAGAGGAGATAGAAACTGAGAAATCAGCACAGAGGATCTAAATTTTATAAATACTACTAGACTGGTAGTCACAAAATAATCCAATAAAACAAAAATACAAACCTAACTTTCTTTGATATTAAAGAAAAAAACCACTGTACATGATCACATGTAGCAAAGAGGTTCTGAAGCTGGCCTTAGCCTTGAGTCTAGACTCTAGCATTCAGATTTAGGGGAATGTACTTAGTACCTCTGTGACTTCTGTTGCATCTGTTAAACAGGCTTAATAATAGCACCAGCCTGTAAGTTTGCCATGCATTATAAGCAAGAGAATTCATGTGAGGTGTTTAGAACCATGTCTGGCTTATAATAAATACTCTATTATCATATGCTTTAGTACTATCATACTTTAGAATGAAAAATTAGATTTTCAGGAAGTTTTATAAATCATTACACCACCACCAGCAATTCATGCTCATAAATCTATTCATAGCATCTTTCATTGTTAAAATATGTGTATAAATTCTGACACTCCTCCCTTCAAAAAGTAGAATTCACTGCTCCTCCCCGTCAATGTGGGCTGCACCTGCTGATGGAATTCTAATGATGAGAATGTAGCAGAAGTGATGGTGTGAATTTCAAGGCTAGGTCATAAGAGGCACTTCTACTCTGGCCATGTTCTCTCTTGGATCAGCACCTCTAGGGAAGGCTAATTGCCATTTTAGCAGGAAGCTCAAACAGGCCTATGGTGGGGGTCACAGGACAAATAGATCTTAGAAGAACTTTTAGCTTCTATCAAGCTTTCAGATGATTTCAGACACCAGGTTTTGGGTCTCCCAGATAACTGTAACAGATATAAAACAGTCCTGCTCTGTCCTGTCTGAATTCCCACACTAACCAATTCCATGATATATTAATTATTGCTGCTTTAAGCTCCTGAATTTTGGGTAATTGATTGCGTAGCAATAGATAACTAACACAATGTCCTTTAATATAGAGGTGGAAGTTTCACTTGTTAAGTTGAGAACAAGGGTCTTGGACCAAGAAGTGCAGGTATAGGGAAGGTAGGAAGGTAACAGGAAAAGAAAGAAATCTGGGATGAAGTTAGGGTAGGAGTGAGACAAAGAGAGAGAACAGAACAATGGAGAAAAAAAGAAAGAAGGAAAACAACAGACCAGAGGAAGAAGGAAAAGAGAACAGACAAAGAGAGAAAACAGAGCCAGCAAGGAAGGGTTCAGAGCATAGACATTCACAGCATTTTACATCTAGTTATCAAAATTAAAACTTTGTTTTTGAAGGAAAAGTGCAGGTAGGAATGGGGGTAGGGGTATAGGCAGGCAGGCAGGAAGAGAGACGAGGAAGCAGCATTTTCTAAAATTTATTTATGTATTTATTTTTATTTAGTTGTTGTTCTTGATTCCTCCCCCAACTCCTAGGCCTGAGCCAGAAACCCGTGTCCTTGGGATACAAAGGGCTTGTGCTGGGCAGAGGTGGCGAACTCACCTGTTATACCACCAGGACATGGCATCAAAATTAAAAATTTTAATAACAAAGTACCTAGTGAGCAATAGAATTCAGGTAAAAATAATTTAAGGGGACTTCTAGCAAGCAGAAAGAGTATAGTTGAAAGCAGGGATTCAGAAATATTTAATTGTCTCATGTTTAGCCGATGGAAGCTTTTTTTTAAAAAAAATTAACAATTTGTCTTTAGAAAATTATTGTTTAGGTGTGCCCTGCTGGAGCATCGGTTGGAATAATAACCTCCAAAGGATGCAGGCCACATATCCCGGGGTTCAAGTCCTGGGTCCCCAGGGAAGCAACCAGTGTAAGCAACTAAGTAAAAATAAAGATGCTTTTTCCTCCTCTCTCTTCATGCCTCCCTGCTCACTTGCCTTCATTCCTACCTGCACCTTTTAACAAAAACAGAAACGAAAATGTTGTTTAAGGTCAAAGAGGAGTAGGCAGAATACACATCAGGATCAAAACTGCACCGGGCTTGTCTGAGGCAGGCCAGGCTTGAAGGTCATAGGAAATAAAAACAATCTAGGAGCCATGCAGAAATGTAGTTGGTGGTAGAAGGCATTCCCCCGAGAAGGTTATCAAAGCCACAGCTTTTCAAACATAGTTTAAAGAAATGTATTAGGCATACAGTTGTTAAATTAAGGATGAAATCGAGTGCAACGTTTTTCAACCATGGTGAGATATTTGCATCTCTGGGGACTTTTTAAACAGAACTGCGGAGTCCACCACCCTAGATGAGTTACGGTGGTATCGGGGGGGCGGGGGGTGGGTAGCTGGACATTTGAATGTATTAAAAATTCTCTAAGGTATGTCACTGTTGAAAAATTCCAATCTAAAGAAATAGCAGGAATGTCCCCAGCAAGTTACTTTGTGGCTATTGACAAATGGGTTCTAAAGTTTATATGGAGAAGCCGAGACCCAGAACAGTGAACACAACATTGAAGGAGGAAACACAGTAGGAAGACTGACACCACCAAAGTTCAAAACTTACGATAAAGCTACAGTAATCAAGATGGTGTGGTTTGGGCAGAAAACTAGACAGATCCATGAACATGACAGAAAGCCCAGAAACATACGCACATAAGCAGAGTTAACTGAACTTGGACAAAGGAGCAAAAGTAATAAAAAGGAGCAAAGAGTCTCTTGAACAAATGGAATCGGGACAAGTGGACATTCAGGTGCAAGAAAATAAGCGTAGGCATACCTGACAACTTTCAAAGAAAATTAATTCAAAATGAATCACAGACCTAACTATAAAATGCAAAATTATAGAACTCTTAGAAGAACACAGAGAAGAAAATGTCAATGATTTTGGGCAGAGCAGTGACTTTTTAGATGAAATACTAAATGCACTATCCATGGAAGAAATAAGATAAACTGGACTTGACTATAATTAAAAACTTCTGCTCTGCAAAAGACAAAGACAGGGCCCAGACTGGGAGAAAATACTGAAAAAAAAAAAAAAAAGGAGCAGGAATGCATGACCATGAGAAGAAAGGGAATCTTTTACAGTGAGTTTCTTTAAAAATGAATTGCACCCTGCCCACCCCTTCTGGCCAAGTTGCCTGCCTGGTGATGGAATCTGGTCAGGACCGGGTGGGGAGAGAGAATGTTGGGGGTTTGGGGGTCTGCTACTCTTTGGTGCTGTCTTGTCATCACTGGTCATTCTGGTTTTCTTTTCTGATAGTGAGCCCACAAACTCTGTTTCTAACAAAAAGAAACATGGCACCTTGCAAAGGGCTGTGGCACGGGCGTTGAAACCGTGGCTGTTTGGCATGGCTGTTATTTCCTTGCTCTCATGTCTGCTACCGTATGGTCTCATCCTGGGACCAGGAAACAACCAAGATGAACAACTGAATAAAAATTCATTTAAAATGTTTTTTTAAAAATGAAAAACAGAACACCACCTCTAGCATTGTCTCCTCTCTACTGCTTCCCTCAAAGACCTCCCTGGAAGCTCAGCACCTATAAAAAAATCAAGTCACCCCAACCACCCTGGTCATTTTCATTTCTCATGCATATACTTATGGTGTGTGCAGTGTGCCCGCTATTTCTTTGCGCAGTTTCATCTCATTTGCCACTGCCATAGGCTACACTATGGAACAAAGCTCCAATTCAGTGTCAAACAAAATGAAAAAGCAAGAAAATCATGAAAGGGAAAGCTGGCCACAGCCATTGATATGGATCTCACTGCCAGATTCTTCTGGTTTATGCATCAGATGTGAGACAGAGGAGGAGCCTTCTCCCAAACGCAGTGCTGCAGCTCTGACCCCAGTTGGCAGGATGTTGTCAATCGGCCGAACGCGCAGAAGAAGGCCCGAGAGAGTGCTGGCTGCCAGATGCAGACACTACTGAATGTTGCCCTGAAGGGCATGGGACCCCTTTCTCTGATCACAAGAGCAGTCCCAGGGCCTGAGCCTTTTCACAACATAGTGGAAAACCCAAGTTTAGGATGAAGGGGACCAAAAGAAATGACAGGGTTTCTGGAAGGAAAGTATGCATTTTCTTTAAAAAAAAAAAAAAAGAGAGAAGTGTTTTAAAAACCCACAGTCTTTACATCTCTGCATGAAAGAAAGTGGTCAGTTCAGTATTCTTTAAATACATTGATGAGTCCTGCAAAAGTGTACATGTGGTAAGAATTAGAGACCTGTGTCCTATGTCTGCATTTACTCTGACTTGCTGAGTTCTCAGGAAAGTTAGTAACCCCAACACAAAAGGAAGTGAGAGCTGAGCACGCACACACACACACACGTAAGGACAAAGCAAACTTGCAGGGAGCTAAACTTCTAGGCTACTGTCTCATGATTTCATCCTGAGTGTTCTAGAACAAAGAGGGCAGATGTCCTGTGGCAAGGGTCCAAAAATTACCTGGAGTCACCTCTCTGAAATCAGGCACCACTGTAGCATATTAGCTAGAAAAATTATCAAATACTTTCTACTTTTTTCCCCATCAGTTTGAAATGACATGTGCTGGAAATGCTCCGAGAATAAACGAGTGTTCTAGACACTGAAGAGTTCTGGCTGCCTGTTTGTTTCCTACCTGGCGTGGTAAGGACTTTCATTTTAAGTGAGCAGGAGAGGAAACATCGAGTGGCTTCAGTTCAAGCTCTGAGATTGTTGGGACGCATGACTGGTGCCAAAGGGCTGTCTCTCTTCCAGGAATTACATGTGATTGATCCTCTTTAAATAAATCTGGCTCGCTAACAAATAGCTTTCCCCTGCCAGCATTTTTTTTCAATACAGTCTCCAGACTCTTTATGGTTTAAAAAAATTACCAAATGAAATTCATGAAAAGGCAACAAGAAACATATCTTACAAAATTTCTCTACAGAATTCAAACACTGTTCGCCTGCCAGAAACACACAGCTGTGGGCCTGACATGGGAGAACCATCTGCTCTGAGCTCCATGCTGTAGCTGCTTGAAAGAAGCTGAGTTGGGTAGATGCATCCTTTGTTGGAAACACACAAACACCATAGCTATAGAGCATCCCTATCTTTTCCCTTCAGTGCCGTCTGTCCACTTGGACAGAATTTTCACAAAAATGTTATACACATAAAGTGGTGCAATGTGGGCAAAACACAATTGCTGAAAGCAAATGGGTGTTTGCACCTTCATGCTTAAACTTTCCCGACTGCAACTGGGCTTGGGATCATTACACCTACCGCAGAGATGGTTACACTTGGAACAGGAGTGTTCTGAAATGAATGTCAACTCGGTGAAGCTATGTAGGTGACCCAGTGTGGGTGCCCTGGGTCATTTCTACACATATAGACACAATTACAAACACAATAGTATTTTATATTAACTAGCATGTTACCACTTTCCAAAGGAATCTCATCAAAATTTGTGTTACCACCAAAACTCATAGTAAGTAAGACAGTCCCTTTAGCAAGATCAGAACTTCTCTCTCTCTACACACTTGCTTTACATGCAGAATTCCAGCCCTAGGCTGCCCACAGAATACTTGGGTTAATCACATTAAAGAAAAGCAGGCAGTTCTACAAGAGTGGCCTTGGACAAGGGTGGGCTCACATGTCCTCAGAGCAAGAAAGTCTCTTAAATGGAACACTCCTTCTGAGTTTGAAGAAGGCAGTCTTAGCAAGTAAAACGCATGCACCCCTTCTCAGAAAAATGTGTTGACGTATAAAATACGATACAAAGAAACACAAAGGAGATAAATTCTGCTGAAATACACTCATCAAAATATGAAATACATTTGTGATATAATAATGCATGTACTTATTCATGAAGCAACAGAATTGGGCAGAGAGGCAAATACCTATCATAATGTAGAAGCAGTGATGAGTATAAACGATATTTCTGTAGAGCCTCTAAAACAGAAGTCTCTGAGTGCCATTATGGACAGTCATAGGTGCTCCTAGTAGTATGGTGAAGTTTTGTCAATGTTCCTAATTGAAGGAAACACCGAATTTCGGTTAGAGGTGAGTAAAAATAAAGGCTTCCCGCCCAATCAAGTTCATGGATTCCTGGATTTTCTCCATAGACCCTCTAGAAATCCCAGGTTAAGATCCCTGTCTGCTTTCGAATTTTTTCTCTTTAGACAACAATTAAAATGTTATACGAATATGGGCGATAATGCACGTCCAGATTCATGGCTCCTGAACTTTCTCTGTCAGAAAAAGTCAGTGTGTTGTTGTTACAGTATCATGGTTCCATCCTTTTAAACATTATTTGAAGTTTCTTTTCTCTATCTCCTGTTCCCTTTATTCCATCTTCTTCTCTCCCTCATCACTCCAACTTCTGGGAGTTATCCTAACCTCTGTATGTCATTCCTTGTTCCGTAAATACTTCTGTTTCTCTCCTGTCTTGCTTCTTCCTCTCTAATTCTAACATCATTTAGGTATTGCTAATCACTTCCAAAAACATTGATCCCCCCTTTATTTATTAGCCACATCATACTTGTCACTAAAATGGTGCTCAGAGAACTTTTAAAGAAGACCCTGCTTCCCACCATCATTCCACCAATATCGAGGCAGTTCAGCTGAGAGTTGACCCAAGGACCAGTGGCAAATGGCATTAACTGATTTCTCAGCATAATCTCAGGGAGATTAAAACATCTGGTCTTTTCTCTTGAGAGCTCTGGCAGACAGTAAGTGATCAGATACTTGTTCACTTCTTTTTAGCTGTAAGAGCTCCTACACGCAGGGAGGGATGGTAGTGTAGGAGGACAGTTGAAATAAATGACCTTAAAGGTTTTTACTGTCTTTGAAATTCTAAGATCCCGGTTTCAGTGGTATTCCAGCAACTCAAAAATTTCATACCCAGATCTTATACATGTAAATTGATTTTGACTGGTGTCTTGACAGACTTTAGAATGAAACAGGCAAAAAAGATTGGGAAGACATTGATTATTTATGTTTGTTGAATAGATGAGTTTTGTTTTTATTTGATTGTTAGAATGTCTTCTGTCATTCTGCTTCATTTTGCCATGGAAAGGCAGGGTTAAGGTTTATCTAAATGACTTGTCTCAGTCACAAAACAAACACTCTGTAAGTGCTTTCTGATATTGATAAAGAAGATGGACTTGCAAAGCTGCTGAATAAGAAACTGATAGAAGACATATTTTATCAACAGTTAGATGGTAGTTGAGGGAACTATCTTGGACTTTTAGGAATAGCATTTAGGTTATTTGAAGAGGCAAATCTACCGCATGTGACCACTAGCATTCAGAAATAAGCATAAACATTAATGGCAGAAGGAAAGAGAAAAAAAGGAAGGGTAATCTATTTGTTCTGCTTCTAAAAATGAGATATTCGCACTCTCAGGAATTTTTAATTACACACAAACACTCATAATGACACACACACACCATTAGTAAGACAAATGTTTCCTAGTTTAAAGGCATATAACATAAAGACTGATATATGTATATCTTGTAAGATGATTATCACAATGTTAGTTAACACTTCATCTCTATATATTTCCAATAGGGAAACCATTTGAAAGTCACATTAAAACCTGCCACCCAGAGATGATCAGTTATCTGATAAACAGCCCTTTAAGATATCTGTCTACACATATAAAAGGGATGTAAATATCTGCAATTATAAACAAGTGGAAAAATTTTACACATTATTGTGTCATGAGTATCTCTCCAGGTCATACACATTAGAGCTGCATCATCTTTTCAATGAACTCTTGGAATTGCAATGAATGGACATACCATAATTTAATAAGGATACATTATCAGAAGTTAAATAAATCTGGTGATAGATTGTGGTGCTGTCTCAACAGCCTCTGAGAAAATTGTGGCATGCTTCAGTCTAGACAACTTTTTCCCTATAGTTGCTTAACAAAAGAAGCAGAGTGTTACTGGGTCAAATTCAGAGATAACATAATCCAATAGGAAAGACCAAAGCAAATCAGCAGAGTGTAAAAGAATCACAAAGGTATTCATGAAGAAATAAGCTCCTATACATACGCTGCAATCAGAACACCTGTCACCACTTCATCGCCCAGTGGGAACAGGAACTCTGGCCAAGGAACTAGGATATGGGCTGGAGGCCCTGCTTTGTGACACAAGGTAAGAAGCCTGTGCTCAGGTACACATGGTTAGCAGATTCCTGAAAAGTCTGGCACATGGGAAAGGGCAGTCATTCTTCCCAGATGGCGATTTCTATCCCTACTCAGAGCCAAAGTGGGAACCAGCCATGCCAGCATTGGCAAGAACGCCATGTGGTTGGCATGGAGAACTGGTACAGTTCCAAAGTTGTAGACTTTACCAATTCTATGTAATCAGCGTCCCTTATGTGGAGAAAGTAAGTGGGACCAGGGTCCTAGTCTTACAGACGAAGGTACTAGGACACAAGGCTACACAATATAGGAACACCAGACTTCCATGAAGAAAAGACCTAAAATTTGGACAGAGTCTAAACTGGACTGCTACAAAAGAAAGAATAAAAACTGAAAAAATGACAACTATGACCTCACTTTCAGGAAATTCTGATGAGAAATGTGGCAATGCAGTTTTATTCACTGGCTCACTTTGAACTCTTGTTTCCAATAAAAATTAATTAGTGCTAAGAAGGGAAAGCCCAGCTTAATGGGGAGGCTTCTGGTTCCACTAACAAGAGGTATATCCTTTGAACCATTAATCCTTCCACAGGTAGACTGACAAGAGAATGACTGCCCTATCTCATAAGACTATTGTGAAAGTTA
Source organism: Solenodon paradoxus (assembly GCA_004363575.1). Taxonomy (NCBI): domain Eukaryota; kingdom Metazoa; phylum Chordata; class Mammalia; order Eulipotyphla; family Solenodontidae; genus Solenodon; species Solenodon paradoxus. Next base: position 24,584 of record RJWH01004833.1, on the reverse strand, counting down.
TTCGAACTTTGAAAAGATTAAACAGATATTTCTAAAATGCACATTTTTTCCAACTCCTATTTGACAAACTTCAAGATGAATGTTCATATTACTCAGGTGAGACATGTTACAAATATGGCGGCCATGACAAATTATAAGAACTGCTCAAGATCACACAAGGTTATGCTCTTCGAAAATGATCCAGGAGTCAGATACAACCCTTGAGCATGCCTGTTTAAGCAGAGGAAAATATGGACTCTTCTTTGAACTGTTTATGTGCTATGAAATGGAAAATTCTGATGTAAGTGTCCAACATCCTCTGAATCCCAAGGCCCTGGATACCATCTTTTCTTGATTATGAACTCAACCAGACAGCAAGGAAATCACGTTGAGTGGGAGGTGGGGGACTAATTCAGTCCTGCATGTAGCTATATTAGTTTTAAAACACAAATATGTTTGGGCTTTAAATATCCTTTCTTTAAATGTCCACATTGAGTAGAGAGGAATCTGATTTGTTTATTCCACTCTAAGCAGACCCTGGCATCCTGTTGCCAAAAATATCCTCACCCCTCCTCCTCCCTTCCCGGCATTGTCTGCAGGTGCCTTTGCCCTGAAAATGAAGTCCTCTACGTGAGGCTGTGACTGGCTCCATCGAATGCTTGGCAATGAAACCTGCTTGGCCCATTCTGCACATGCATTTGGGAGATTTCCAAACAGATGCATACACATCTTCACTTTCTTGGCAGGAGGGCTGAGAATTTAAGGATTTTTCTGGGGAATTTATGTTGCTCTGAAAACTTAACCCATCCTGGAAACAACATAAAAGAGTTCATATAAAAGACATGACCTTTTGCCTCCTTTTGGAGTCTGTTTCTGGGCCTCCCGTGTCTTTGCTGCCTTTTTAAAAGGCATTGGCGACTTTCTCCATCAATGGGTGATTTTCACTGTCCTGAGTTCTCTGGGGTCTATTTTATTTTCACCAGTGATTTCCATTTCATTGGAATCTACTGTCATGGCCAAAGACATGCTTATTTATTTAGATTAGAAAGTACCATCAGCAGGGATGAAAAAAATATATACTGTTTGAAAGCCATTTGGGGGCAATTTAACAAAACAGGGGTAGATAAATTAGAGTAACTTATAATTTTATTACCTGGAGCTATATGCTAACAAGGACAAAATGAGCATTCCCCACAATGGCTTAGGTGAACCATAGATGATAGATAAGTGACCTGATTGGCAAATCCCAAACAATAACTCTTATTCCTCTGAGTCATTTAAGCCCCAAATGATCAGCGAGAACAAAGAAAGCCCTGCATCTCAGAAAGATTTTATAATTTCATATTTGCCTATATTTGTCTAGGCTAAATACAGCCAAGAGCATTTTAAAGTTCTCCCCAAAGGAAATTTTGAAAACTCACCAAATAGGAATTACCCTGTAAAAAGGGAGAAATACAATGCTATGCAAACACTGTTTTCTTGTACTGTATAAACTGCAAAGAAAACAAACACACAAAGAAAATTAAACAGCAGTTGAAAAGAGTAAGAACGTAACCCAGCCTCTTTTATTTGACACTGCAAATGTTTTAAAGAACGTTTCACCAAAGAAAGCCTTCTTTGATAAACACACCAAGGAATGAATTCCTTTTTTTCAAAGTCTGCTGAGATGTTCCAGGTCTTGTTTTAAATGTACTTCCTTGCCTGTGCTTTTACCCATCGTGCAAGTCTCTGCCCTCTTTCCTCCCTCTTACCTGTGTAACCTGATTATCCCCTCCCTCCGAGCACGGCCTCCCCACTGCTCAGAGACGGGAGTACAGTCCCAGGCATTTATACATCTGCACTGACTCACTGAATCTATTCTTCAGCTCAGTAGGATGCCCTGAAGAAAGGTTCTCCAGCAGGGTCTAACAGGATCTTTATGAGTTGGGAGTTTATTTTTTCCCTCTTTAGGGTAACTGCTTTGCTAGGAGATGACAGAGATGCTGAGATTCCCTAGGTTGTCGGCTTTCCTCCTGGCCCCAGCTCCAGGGATTTGGGATCGGCCAACCTAGCAACTCCCGTGAAAGAACAGGACAGCTCCTGGGTCTTGTAAAACAAAGGAAATTTCTTCAAACAGCTTATCTGCATCAGCAGCATTTGATTCTAGATAGAAGACTGCAGCAACAATTCCTCCTAGAAGAGTAACAGTGGCTGAGGAGAACACACCTCCAACTGTGAAGCAATTAGAGTGCTGGTGAATGGCTGATTGCGTGCGTGTGGTCCCCCTTAGCTCCCTGGCGGGGCGTGCTTATAGCTCTGCAATTGGATAAAATGGATTGGAATGAGCGCTGTCATATAGAACTGCCAGCTGTTCTACTGTTAATAAAGACACTATTTAGCTATTAATACATCCCATTCTTCCATGTTGTGCCCATTCAAACAGAATAGCTTTGTTTACAGAGGGGGTGTGACTGCACCTGCTCTTGATTCAGGAATCTGTGGCCCACGGAGGTCCTCTTGGTACTGCCCCACCACCACTGCAGCCTCCAGGCAGTGTCTACTTGTAAAAGAAACAGGGTGGTCAGACAGAGGGATTGTAAAAAGAAAAAGCGAAGCTCTGCCATCCATACAGCTGCCATTTCTTCGAATGGTGTTTATGTCATCAACAGCCTGGTGTACTGGACAAGTTAGAATTTCTGGTAAGCATATTCCATGTGACTAATGATTCCTTCCCTCTGCAAGGAGTTATTTCGATTTGAATATTCCTGGGTATAAAGGCAGATTCTTTACAGTGAGAAATGTCACCTCAGGCTGGGGAACTAACAGGAGATGCCACTTCCCAGAAAGGCCAAACAGCAAAGCACTTTGTTCCGACCACCAAGCACTGCACTGAGTTCTCTGGAAATGGCAATGTGAGTAGAGAGACAAGACGTACAGGCACAGGAAAAAGTAATGCCCATGAAACAAGCTCCATTTTGTTTCCATGTCTCTCTGAACAGCTAGGAAACACAAGAGGGTACTGAGGAAGGTCTGTGCTAAAACTAAAAGGCCCAAGGTAGAGTCACCAGTTAACCACTATTAGCTGGAGCAAATTTCCCTAAATATTATGAAGATACTGTCCTATCACTAAAAATGGCACTTACGAGTACCATCCCTGAGTCGGTATGAAACAGGATAGAGAATGGAGATGAGAAATTTCAACTAGACACCATCAACCTATGGGAATTAGGTCTTCCTAGGTGTAACAGCAAATGACCACATCGAATGGTTTAACAGAAATTCATTTCTCATAGTCTACAGGCTAGAAAGTCCAAGATCACGGAGCCAGCAATGTCGTTTCATTCTGAGGTCTCTTTTCTTGGCTGGTAGGCAGCCACCATCTCACCTGGTCCTCCACTGGTCTTTCTCTGCGCATTGTGGGAGAGGAAGGAGTGAGAACTCTCTCTGGTGTGTCTTCTTTTAAGAGTTAGGATTTCACATAGAAATGGAGGGAGTGGAGAGCAAAATCAGACGAGAACACTAGTTGATTTTCCCCCGCATTCCTCTTCAAGAGTGAGAGGTGGACATAGATTGCTCAATCCTTCCAGAAATACCGAGGGTGATTTCAAAAAGGACTTTGTCTTCCCTGGATGGCGGCTACCCGGGGATAGAATCCACTTTCCTCCCATGGCTTCCGGTGCGGAGAATGATAAGGGGTCCTGAAAAGAATCTGACGTGGTCTTCTTCTGAAGTGTAGATGAACTGAGAGAGGGAGATGGAACCCTATCTGGTCTCGGGATTTGAAAGAGCTGGCTGGAAGGGCATACAGGGACCATAGGATGGATGAGTTAATTATGATTTTTACTTTCTCTATTATGTAACGCTTTGATATCTTAAAAATCTTGCTGGTCATAGAGAGGACTGCCCCTCCTGGGATGAGCCAATTCTTCAAGACAGAAAAGTCCTCATGTTATGGACTGATTTGTGCCTCCCGTCTCCAATTCCTAAGTGAAACTAACCCCCCAAGTGACTATATTTAGAGAGAGGGACTACAAGGTGATAAGTGAGGTAATCCATAAGGGTGAGGCTCAGATAAAACAGGATTAGTGTCCTTAAAAGAGGAGACACCAGGCAGCTCTTCTTCCTCAGTCATCCTTGTAAATTAAAATCTTACAGGTTCCCTTTGAAGTGGCTGCCGTCAGCACACTGAACAAGTATAGACCTCAGGGATTCTACTCGAAGGGCCTTGGATTGGAGAAAAGCAGGAGCAGTGGGACCACCAAGAGGCTGCTGAGCCAGTAAACCACAGAAGGAAATGGAGGCAATGAGATGTTTTTAATGACAGAAGGTTGGCTGGATCTGAGCATCATCCCAAGACAACTACATTCATTGACTCAAAGCCACTATGTCCACAGAAGTTACCAAGAGCACTGGAACCTGATAAAACCAGAGGTTTGCAAGCCTGGGCCATCTTTCTCCATGGACATCTTAAGTGACAAGTTACAGAAGGCACTTCTATATGTTCTCCTAGTCGCCTGTGCTGGGGGAGACTGGAACGAGAAAGCACTGAGTAAAACCGTCCCTCCTCCTATCATCTTCACTCTGAATTCTATAACTTGATATCAAAACTGTCTAAGAGAGTCTTAAGTTGGGCGATTAGAGAAGCAAAACCTAGCGAATTGAGTTGGAGTCTGGAGACTAGAGTGGCCACTGGACTGGCTTAAATTTTATAATCCACATGATGAGAAAGTTGCAACTTCTTTTCAATATAAAAGGAGGAATTGGACAGCAAAAAGCAGTAGCAGAAACAAAATTTAACTGATGCTACCTTATAGATGACTTACTTTGTTCTCTGTCCTATTTCTTTCTGAAGGAGAAAGTTTTGAATGATTTGGGAAATATTAAAAAAGAACAGGACCTAACACAGTACCTGCTTCAAAATAAGTCCTCAAAATCAATTTATTGGATGGATGTCACTAAAAATCCCCATTTTCCTTGAGCAAATGTCTACTAAGGATCCATGGAAAGTGTCTTTATAGACTGCTTACCCCCAAATCTCAAACCGCCACAGCTACAGAAAGCGTGTCCACCAGAAGAATTTGAAATCATGTCTTCAGCGCAGTTCTCCAGGGAATATTCTCTGATTTGTCTGTTCCTAATCTTGCCATCTGCAGATCTGGCTGTATGGACGTGTTCTTGCAAGATCAACATTAGGAGGCAACTGAGCACTGACTTTTTTTATAGGGGTTTCTTCTTTCGGGTTTGATGTGGTTTCCTGCTTCTTCAAACTTCCCAGTAAATATCTCCATAATCACCGGTATTTCTAGGTCTTGATGTGAGTTTCACTTTTCTCAAAATTATTTTGTCATTTACAATTCCATTCCTATGGACATTTCTTTAATATCAATTCATTTGGGTGTGTCACATCAAGGAGGCATGATTCCTCTTTAAAACACGTTAGTGGGAGTCAGGAGATCAGATACCAGGAAGCCAGGTCTGGTCCCGGTTCTTCTGCCAGGACAGAGGGTACAGGCACTCTTGGGGCCCCGTCCACACCTCCAACATCAAAACCTTTCTGACTCCTGGAGACAGTGGTTAGTTCCCCACTTCTATGTTAATACCTACACTTCACGTTACTATCTACCTCTCATTAGACACTACTCATCTATGTGTATATTCCCTCTACTAACGTGCGTGGGCTTCTTAAAGTTAAGTTTTTATGTCTATGAGTTCCCAGTGTGTGCTACGTTTTAGACTGATTAGCATCCAATATTTAGAAAAAAACTTCATTAAAAATATTACTCTCTTCCATAAGATACCCTTGGCCCTCTGCAACAAAATGATATGTTTGTGAAGAAGTAAAACAAATGAGCATCGTTACGCTCTCAAACACACCAAAATTAGTATCTGTACATCTTAACACCCTTAAAGAAAGATGATATGATCTTCCTTGTGGTCTTTGTTTATTACATCAACCACATTCTTAATCACACCTAGAGGACAACCTTGCACTTACTAACCTTTCAGTAAATATTCATTTAGGTGGAAAACACTGCTAATCTAAGGATATTGGATCTTTATAGCTAAAACCTTTGCTGATTCTCTAGTAAACTTGATTCTCTCACTTTGCAATTTGTTCTATTTTGTCACCTAAGACACACTGCTTGCATTATAGACACTGCAAATGAATGCAATGAAATCACCTGCAATTCCACAAACTCGTCACTGGATGCAGCTGTGGGGGTGAGAAGGGGTGCTAAGGTAAAAAGCTGAAAGCAGAGTATCTAAGCTCCGAAAAGGGAGAGAAAGACATATAAAAGGAAGGCAATGAGACAGAATGGTTTGGAGTGTAGACTCTGGAATCAGATGGCCTAAATTTACATTCTGTCTTTGATGTTTACTTGATACATGATCTTGAACAATTTACTTAACTCTTCTAACATTAAGTTTCCCCATGTGTACATAGGACAAAGAATAAAACCTGCTTCACACAGAGTTTATGGGAAAGTTACACGACAGTGTACAAACACTTAGCACTATGCTAGATACTTTACATGCCCAACACATAATTTGCAGTGTTCATTAGTTGTTAAATGACTGAACACAATAGCACATGATAGTACTAAAGTAGAGGCATAAACACATTTCCATGTGAGCACAGATAAAAGGCCAATTTATTCTTCCTGGAAGAAACATGTTCAGGGAAGTTTTCTGAGTTTTTGCTAAGACTATGGAATAAGGGTCAAAAGGCGGTAAGATGCTGCTCCACATAATGGCATGAGCAAAATCTGATACACGAAGTGACATGATGGCATGACACATTCAAGAAAAATACAAGCCAAGTGGTACATTAGTTTCAGCTGGAACAAAGCACAATCTGGGTGGCTTACAACAACAGAAACTGTCACTCTGGAAGCCAGAAGGGGTGCACAGGGAGCGTTATGCTTCCTCTGAAATTTGCAAGGGACTACCCCTTGCCTTTTCCCAGCTTCTGTTTACTGCCTCTGCAATTCTCGGCTTGCAGAGGATTCACTCCACTCTGACATCTTTTCACGACATTCTTTCTCCCTGTGTCTCCTCACATATTCTGTGTGTCTGTCTCTGTGTCCAAATTTTCCCTTTTTATCAGGACATCAGTCGTATTGGGGCAGGACTCAACCTAACAAACCTCATTTTAACTTGTCAGCATGTCGACACTCATTTCCAAATAAAGTCACATTCTGAGGTACTAGGAGTTAGGACTCCAGGATATCCTTTGAGGAGGACACAGTATAACAGGTGATATTACTGCAACAGAGGATTCATGAGGAGGAGGGAGCAGGAAGCAAGCAGAGGTAGTCAGTGAGGCTAGAATAATAGAACTCTGTGAATCTGTCCTTGATTTTATAGAAAATAAAGACTGATGGCTGTTACCCAGAGCAGCCATTGATCAGTTGCATGACCTACAAATTACCTCAGTAGGTAGAGCTGATTAGACCATGGGGAACCTAGAAAGAAGGATTTCAAGGGTGGGAAGCCCTGCTGCTCAGAATCATGTGGGGTCCATCCTGAGGCAGAGCTTATGAGCTGGAACAGTGGGGAACAGACGTGGGAGGGATTTGGGCAGCAGAGAAGACCAAGCAGAACTGTATGCACTTCAGTGCTCAGCTGTGCACACTTCCATCTTCTCCATAAGCAAAGATTCTGGAAGGCAGAGGCCATGTCTTACTCATTTTGAACCTTTCACAATCTCTAAGACCAGACCCTGGGTCTTAATCAGATCAGGCTGCCATAATAAAACACTAAATGAGGAGAAGGGGAGCTTAAATGGTAGAAATTTAAATTCTCATAGTTCTGGAGGCTGGAAGTTCAAGTGCAGGGTGGCAGTGTGGTTGGGACTGCTTCTTTTGGCAGTCACCACCACACTGTGTGCTCACATGACCTCTTTTTGGCGGGGTCCGGGAGAGAGAGAGAATCTCTGATGTCTCTTCCTATGAGAGGTGAGGTCCCACCTTGATGACCACATCTAACCCTAATAATCTCCCCCGATAGAATCACATCGTTGACAGGGCTTCAACATAAGAATTGAGGAAGGGGTAAGGTACCCAAACATTTAGTCCATAATACTTTGTACACAACATCTTGTAGAGATGTTCCAAAGTCAAATACTTGCTAAGGTTAAGAAGAATCTACTCTTAGCATTGAGATTTGCTTTGCCAGATTAAATACAGGACACAGCATTACATTTGAATTTCCGATAAATAACCAGTAAATGATAGTGTAAGAATATATAATAACTAAAAAGCTACTTATCTGACATTTAAACTTAACCAGTGGTGTTTTTATTTGCCAAGTGTGGCAACCTACTGGCATAGTTCAAAAGAAAAAGCACCCACTTCCTAAAAGCACCAACACCTCTATGTATTTGGGACAGATTTATACTAAAATGAAATTGGTTGTTCATTTGAAGTTGAAATATAACTGACCCTTATTTATCTATAAAATCTTTCATTTGCAGAAATGTATTGCAACACTCATGGGGATGATTTGCTGAAGTAATAAAGAAAAATTCCAAAGACTGTAAGCAGAAAAGAAAAGGCACTTTCCTATAGGATTAAAACTACAGGTCCTCTATAGGAGCCCCTATTAGTAGGGATTGCATTTTACTTACTCTCCCCTAGGACCCATAAAAGCATTTCATAATTATCATTAAATAAGCCTTTGCTGGAGTTCCAAAGGATTCTGAATTATGAGAGGGGTCAACAGATACAAATGAAATCACATCACCACCCAAATTCCAAGCTGCCAAGCTCTGGAAGCCTCCTTCAGATCTACAATCCAAATGTGATGTAAAGGGTCCCGAAGGTTTGAGAACGGACAATGACAGACACAGATCTTGAAGCCCTCAGGGCCACAGAAGTGCCTGGCAGCCCTTCTCTGCCGCCTGTCCCTGTGGAAGCCGGGCAGTGTACTCCCAGGGCCAGTGCCAGCTGGGGGCCAGCACGACCTCCGCACACATTGTTTCCCTGAAGAGGACGCACTCAGCTACTTGGCCCACTGACTCTCCATGGAGCCCACTGACCTGTTCTGTTTTTCTGCTTGCTCTTACTTCCTGCAGTCCCTTGTGACCCGTTTGCTAATTTTGCTGCCTACTCTGTGCACAGACGAGAAGGTCCTTCCAGGAAGCACCAGCAAGAGATTTCTGGACTCCCGCTGGAGGGCCGGGCTTTGCTGGGGGCTGGGCCTGTCAGGATCTGACATGCACACAGTGACTTTTACTCACTTTTCCCCAGGCTGACACTCCTTCTCTCTGCACACTGCCACATTTCCCTTGACACATTTTCTACTTTCATTTAAGCCTGTGAGATCCAGTCAGAGCCTAATCCCAGAGCTTAATGGCTGTGATGAAATGTTTGTGTTGGGAGGAGATTTGAGATGAAACCTTGAAAAAGTCAACAGAAACCTTTTCTTGCCCAGTATCCATTTAAGTGATGCTGCTTTGCATTTCCTACATGACACTAAGCATGGATAAGACTTTTGTGACTGAACTCAGGGTTTCCAGGCCCAAGTAAATCTCAGAAGTGACCCGGATTTCCCCTCTATCTAATTTTCACACATGTAAAGAGATGATGGTAAGGAGGGTGGAGACAGGGAAGAATTCTAAAGAGCATGAGTACCCACCCCTCGTTCAGCTTCTTGTAAATCACAGTGCCTCACTTCTCACCTCACTATCTTCCCGTCAGCACGCTCTGAGTGTAGGTTTCCAGTATTTATTTCCTTCCTTGTAGACTGTCACTGATTAAAGCATACTTATCTTTCAAATGAGGATAAAACACCAAAACACCAAAGTGGGGAGTCCCTGGGGGGTTGACAGGGGTTTCTCTCCATCCATGAGAAAAGATAGCCCTGGGAATGATTTCCTGATTATAATGATATGACCAAAAAAATCAGATCGCAGCCTCATTAAATACATCATATCCCCCAATGAGATGATGGACTCTATACAAATACAGACAACTCAGAGGCCAATGCCATCCCAGAATGAATACGGATACTGTCAATAGGCTAGTTCCTCCAAAATGAATTATGAAAGTGTAAGTCAAATTTTCTGACTAGGGGAGTGTTTTAAAAGACATAGAGGAAATCACCATGGAAACGTTATGGATTTCTTTTCTTGAATTGGTGTCTTTTTAGATGAACTTTCCTCTATATGAAAATCATCAGGAGAGCTGTCCCAAAGTCAGAACAAGAGATCTAATGACCTTTTAGAGCACTAGTCCCAAGATCCCATAAAACTTTTCTATTTTTATATTCAGCTCTTTTAAGCCTGCAACTTACAGCTATATATTTTTTTTAATCTCATCAAAATGTTCCCAAATTACCTCTGTTGGTAAATTATTCATCTAAGGCAAAAGCTTTTAAATAGATTTAACAAGACAACTTCTTTAGCAAAATCACTAAGAGACCTCAGCAGGCATGGGCCTTCTCAAATTAGACATAACGCCTGCTGTGTGAGCCTAGTATTTCTCTTTTCCTTTGCTCCCTTTCTCCCTGATAATTTTATTTTATTTTTTTTGTATCTTTAACTAAATGTCATTGAGTATAACAAATCACCACTCTGCCACAAGTCAGAGACTTCTGGCAGCGCGCACAACCATTGCAGTGGCAGTGTTATAAAACACTAAGCATGGAAATGCAGCCTGAGGAAAAAAATCCATTCCAAGTTCAGAGGTGATTGCAGAGGCAGTGAGTGTTAAAGACCACCTCTTTCTAGAGATTCTGAAGACAGCAGTAATGGAAGAATTGGGTTAAGACTGGGTGCAGTATGTGCGTGTTTGCCCAAGATAAACACATGGATGACATTTTCTAAAAGCACATATGTGCTTATTTAGATAATATTTAGTAACCACAGAATTTTCATGCTAACAAAAGACATATGTTCAAACTTCACTGTTACCAGTTGATGACCTCAAAATCCACAGCCAGCCTGAACTCAAAAGAATCAACATAGTTTATCCTGTGGCTCTTTTAGGCACTAAAATTTAAGAGGCCATCCAAGTAGGGAGAAAGTTGGATCTGCCAAATGATATTTCTTAGGGAGCAGAACACCTAAGGGAATGGAGAACTTCAAAGTATCTTTCCAGCTGTTCAGCACTTCTACTCCATTTATAATTCATTCAACTTCATCTGTAATCACAGGCAATTTACATTCAACCTGGTGTTGATGATTAACCATGCTTACTCGAGATTTTTACAGCCGCAATTTTGTTATTAAACTGGAAAGATAACCCAGGTTTGAGAAGACAGCTTATTTATTCATGACTCATCCTATATGTTGGTATAGTCTCTTGAGTATTCCAATATTTGTCTTACTTCCCTTATGAAAAGAAAAGATGAGATGAGCCAATTCTTCCTGGATCGTGTGGCTCCTTTCTACCAACTAGATCAGTGGTGAGGTGACTCTGTGCTGAGGACCAATGTTACAGACCCAGGGAAGAGACAAAATATGATAACAAGGAGAAACCGATGCCCAGAGCCAGGGTTTTCCTCTGTAGGTCATCTAATACTCTATTTTCGGTTCCCATGTTGGCATTGTCTACAATGAGACTAGGCATTATAATCTTTACAAGATGGCAAGACTATTTTTCCTTCATGATATTTGACACTTAAGAAGAAATTTAAATGCCCCTGATCCAAAGGTCACAATAAGTCAATCCACAGACCTAACAATCTTACCAATGTTTTGTTGGGTTCATAAACATACTTTAGTTTTAGTATGTACCAATCTTGAAATTTAAAAATCAGAGTCCATATGTAAACACCTATGTCTGGCTCCTTCTAAATACCTCGAGGTTGGAGTCATAGTTAGGACTGAGTTGTTGTATCCTTTTTAGATCTAGTGTACCAGTTTCCCAAAGTCTCAATGCAACCTGCTGCATCTCTTACATATTTAGCCACCCAGGATCCTATGAAGATACTTTCTAACTGTGGTATAGCCCAGCCCAATAATTTTTCAGGTGAGACAGCCAAAGCTCAGAGAGGATGACTTGTCCAAAAATCAACAGCCAATCCAGACCCATTGCTGCTCTCTACCTTGGTCATGATTCCAGAACACTGATTATAATGACACCTTTTAATTACAATACACACTTTTTTTAATGAACAAATTCAAGAGGTTATAATAAAATGCAAAATAGGCATTCCGTGGTGGCTTAGGCATTAAGTCTGTGGCTTTGGCATAGTCCATGTAAAGCCCAAGGACCAGAGCTCACAGTCCAGGGCTGAGGGAAACAACCAGAATGAGCTACTAACCAAGTAAACAAATCCTTCTCCCGCCTCTCTCTTTCTTCCTGCCGGCCTGCCTGCCTATTCGTCTTCATTCCTGCCTGTCCCTTTCCTTTATTAAAACAATTTTTTTTTTAAAGGCACACCCTCATGGCTTATCAGGTAAGTCAGCCGGGCATAGTCCACAAACACCCCAGGGAACTGGGTTCACTACCTGGGGACGGGGGAATAACCAAGATGAACGACAAAATAAAAGTAAATGTTTCTTCCTCTTCTCTCTTCCTACTTGCCTGCCTACTTGCCTTAATTCCTTAAAAAAAAATTTTTTTAAGTAAAATATAGGACAGAAGCTAAACCTTATGATTACTGACACTTATTGACCTATGATTTTTAGGGTTTTCACAATATTTTTAAACAATGAAATATTCCATTAAAGCCCTATTTGGGACCAGTATAGGTGGACAAAGATGTATAGCCAAATCATGATATCATTTAGTAAACAGGACTCAAAAGATAACCAAGAACAACGTTTCTGCCCAGCTGTTCTCACTACAGAAGTATATTAGAATTTGAAAACTATGGAAACTATTTTTTGGTTTGAATCCAGTTTGCTTTTGACTAAGAGGGCAAACCATACCCTTGTCATACTCTTGGACTGGTTCCTTTTCACATGAGGTATTAAAGCATGATGACTGTGAAAAGTCTGTGATTCTTTAATTACTGATTACAATTTTATTCAGACTACAGTTGTCAGGTGCAGATCACTGTTTACAGCTAAACACTGAGACCCTTCGTAAAGACTGAAGCCCCTGGTTTGAACAATCTTCGCTGTACCCACACACTTCCACACGTTGACCACCCGAGGTAACCATTGAAAGAATCCTGGCGTATGGTCAGATATCTAAAGTTCATTCAAATCAATTCCTCCTGAATCCTTGTAACTTCGGGAAGTCCCATTCTGCCATTATTCTCACACTGGTGTCACCATTTGCATTGGTGGCAAACAGAGGTACCAAACGCTGAGGCTCTCAGAATTCAAAGTCAATAACCCACACTAAATAGGTGTCTTCAGCAATACATGACATAGTCCCAAACTGTCAGGGAGTAGTTCACAGTAAATTGTTACCATAAAATTCACATTTTACTACTTTCCTCCTCCTGCTAAGTCTTGAGCATGCACTGCCTTCTGGCTGTGTTGTCGGGAGAAAATAGGGGCCAGAGGGAGAATGATGACCATACAAGAATCAGAAACTCAGAGGAACCTGGGAAGTTGGCATCTAGGCATAGGCCCCACAATTCATGCCCTCACGCAGGACTTGTGCTTCTTTGCTCTGGTCATCACGATTATGTACACGGCACCCAGTCTTTGTTAACTCAGAATCCACTTCCAGCTTTAAAAATCGTGACAGCCGAACAGCCCAGGATTCTATAACTAAAATACCATAGCAGTCTCATTTATAAAATGAAGCGCTTGGATTGCTCTAACGTTAAAAGATCAAGTTCCAAGATCTCGTGAGTTGCTAGCAAAACCCTCTAAATTCAGAAAGAGAACACCCTGACATTGTGGAGAAAATGCTGTGTGGAAAACAGTCACCTACAGTCTCTTCTCTTTTGACAATGGAGTTCAGAGATTATGGTATCTTTTCAGGTCAGTTCAACAAACACTTTTTTAGCCTTGTTAGCTATTGGGGGCACAGATAAGCAATCAACCATTTCACAAATATTTGAGGAGATAACATTTGAATTGACACACAAATAGTGTGTCTCCGACAGAGAAAACAGAAAATGCAAAGACCCTCAGACCTGAGTTTGGCATGTTGGAAGTGTTTATAAAGAATACAAAGAAGGTGAATGCTTGTGGGGAAGCACAGTGGGAGGTGATACTCAGCAGGAGGCCGGGGTCAGATCATACAATCCCAGGAAAGATTTCAGCTTTCATTCTGAATGCAACTTCAATTGTGTTCTAAGTGCTGTTAGAGAAGAGCAGTATTGAATTCAACAAGATTGATGGAGTGACACCTTGAACCACAAAGCTGAGTCTTAAAGGATTAACATGTTTAATCAGGAGAAGGGAAGATGGAAAGAAGGCGGGAAAGCAAAGAGAACATAGAAGAGAAGGCTGTGGAGGCGAAGGAAACACCCTGAATCAGGACGTGGGATTTTTGTGTGGGTAAAGGGTTGAGAGATGCTGAATCATAAAACGAGAGATAGAACAGGAGGAACCTGAGACTGAGAGAGTGGACGGTGCTAGAAATGTTATTACAAGTGGAGCTACTGGGAGATAAAAAATACATTTGCGTTGTGTTTGCGAAGATTCTACATTTTTCAGACCACACTTGTGGCCAGAGGGCTTAGCATCTTAAGCAATTGGCTTTTCCACTCAGCGTATCTAGCATAGTGCTAGGAGATAGTCAATAAAACGCATGTAGCTGGAGGAGCATTAACAAACCTCTCTTACAATTTCTACTCATTTCTGCCAAATGGATGGCTGGCGTTTTCACCAAGACAGGTAGCTCAAGGAAGCTTCTCACAGGCATTGATAATTTCTGCGTAGAATTCATGGTGAAACCATGTTCAAAGGGCTTCGTCACCTCCCTTATTTCTGGCCTATAAAATTAACAAGGCATCTAGTTTGTTAAGATGACTGGTCTGGCTGCAGGAATGCTTTATTACTTACCTGCAGTGCAAAGCAACTTCCTTAGGGGAGACGCTTTCACAGGAAATAATAACAACGTACATATAAAAGCTTTATAGTTTTCAAAATGCTCTTACATATATAATGATTTATCCTCACAGCAGCTCTTTGAATTAGGCAAGATAGATATGATCATTTTCCTTTTATTTCTATGAAAACGGGGGCTCAGAGAGGTCATACAACTAAAAAAATTGGAACTAGATTAGAGCTAAGGCTTTCCACTGCCATGTTTTTGTCACTGTGTGGTTTCTATGAGAAATACTTTTAGGAGAGACAAATGCATCATGATTTCATTATTTAGGTAGAGAACAGATGACGACTTTGCTATTGATTCTTTAGTGTAAAAGATCTGCATCCATTCTTCCATGCTTTTATTGAACAAATATCCATCCAGTGCCCACTATTTGTCAAATATTTATCTAGTCGTAGCCTTATCTTGAGGATACAGCTAAACAAACCACCCTGACCTCATGTTGTTTACATTCTAGTGGGATTTAGACAACAATACACTACATAAAGGCCAGCTGATGACAAGTGTCATGGAGATTTAACAGCAGAGTGCTCATTGGTGGCTTAGTGGTTACGTATGTTGGGCACAGCCCACACATATACCAAGGACCTGGGTTCCCCACTCCAGGGCCGGGCAAACAGCCAAGATGAAGAGCTAAATAAAAATAAAATAAACAGCTTTTTCCTCCTCTTTGTTCTTCCCTGTCTGCTGCCTGATCACATTTATTCCTGCCTAGACAGAGAGAGAGAGAGAGCACGTAACAGAGCAGGGAAGGGAGTTAGGAGCCATTGGGCTGAGTGGATGTAGTTTTAAAAGGATTATCAGGAAAGACATCACCAAGATGCTGGCATTTGAGTACATGTCTGAGGAAGGTAATGCATGATTCAAGATGATAGCTGGGTATAGAGGATTCCAGACAGACAAGATAGCAACTGCTAGAACTCAGACATGGTACAATGCTTATCAGAGGAATGGCACGGTTCCATGTGGCTGGAGCAGAGAATAAGAATGAAAGGAGATGAGGGCACAGTGAATGGTGTGTGTGCTGGCGATGGGGAAGTCATTGAGGGTTTTGAGGAGAAGAGCCACCTCATCTTTTATAAGCATTATTCTAGTTACTATGGGAAGAACAGATTATATGGAAGAGGAGCTGTAATCACAGAAGAAACAAAACTCATAGATATGGTTTCAATGATCTCAGCAAGAGATGATACCAGCTGAATCTGGGGTGGCACCAGTGGAGGAGGTGAGAAAAGGTTGGGTTGAGAATATATTTTGAAAGCGGGGCTAAAAGGATTTGCTAAGGGATTAAATGCAAATTGTGACAGCGATACTTTTGATGAGTCCCCACTATGTGCCAGGAACTTGGTTAGGTAATTAAGAATATAGCAATGTGGCCTGCAGACACAGTTCTTGCCTGGTCCAGTTCTTACCTCTCAACGTGACAAGTGGTCACCTCCATCAAAACGGCCTCATTTGCTTCAGTGTTACCACAATTCTCCAGATCACCACCACCCCAGGTCCGAGTAAGTCGACCGTTTTCACTGGGCTGCAGTGTTACAGGGGGATTCATCAAAGGAACTACTTACATGCCTTCTGGCTTTAATCCACAAAGAATCAGTGCATTTTAAAAGGTAGGGAGAGGGCTATGTGCCATTCTCATTTCCTTCTATGACAAGGAAAGACATGTTTAGGAAACAGAGGATATCCCCCAAACTGGGGGGACAGAACTGCTTTCCTATGAAGTCCAGTTGAGCAGTGACGTGGGATGCTTGGCTTTGCTCTTCTCCAGTGTGACTCTGAGAGCAAGGTTTCCAGCCCAAGCCTGCCCTTGGCTCTCTGTGTCCTAGCCTGGTCTCGGGAAAGGCCTTGTTTTATACCCCATCTTCTCAAACTGTGCTCCCTCTCCCCTTGTCTCCTTAGTAGAAAAAGCTACACAGACACTGGATGAAACATAAGGTGCATTCTAACCATGACACTCACTCCCTGTGTAACAAGTTCCAGGCGAAGCGACAAGAGAACACTGCCTGGGTGGAGTTAAGAAAAGGACCATGACTCAGTAATATGCAGAACCACTAGGGTCTGCTCATCAGTGCTCTGCCCAAGGAGAGTACAGAACTGACTGGTGACCCTTGCCCGCTCCTCGACTCCTTACTGCTCACTTCATCGAAGGCGGCCTTGCTTCTCACCACTCTGGACCAGTCCGTCCTTAAGACCCTATCTTCCCCCAGTAGGTGAATGAACAGTCCAAGTTCTCTGTCTCCAGCCTCAGTTAACCTTAGCAGGCATAGCTAGTTCATCCCTTCCTCCTTTGGTCTCATATATGGAACCTGGAAAAGAGGTGCCCCACCAACGTTTTGTTTCCAGAAAGATTTTCTATGAAAAAAAAAAAAAAAATCCCAGGACACAATATAATCCTTGGACCAAGAACACGTTCAGTGTGGTCATACCCCGGTGTTCTTTATCCTCTGCCCTTGGTCTTTACCTTCTCTGATTTTTGGTCTTGTTTTCGTGTCCAGGGAGTATTTCTTCTTTTCTTTCTCTGTTACCCTACAGATTCTGCATGTCTGGCCTTCTTCCACCTCCATCTCTTCCTGGAGGGTCTGTGCTTACGGCATGTGGATCATTAGATTAAAGGTTACTTTCTATACAGCCCTGTGTTTTTCTCTTGTGACTTGAAGGGTTTTGCAGGATATGCTTATGTTTGTTTGTGTGTAGGAGGAGGCTGTTATTATTTTTAAAGCAAAAAAATCTTCCCTAGCACTGTGCAACCCTTGCCAGAGGAAGTCACAATCTGGCTGCCTCTCTGCTAGAAAAATCTCTGCCCCGCTGTTCCTTGAGCCACGGCCAGAGTCAGCATGTGGCACTGGCCTGGGGCCAAGAGGGCTCTGCTACTGGCAGGGAGGTGGTGACAGGCTGGGGAGTGGGAGGCAGCTCGGGAGATGTGCTCAGAATCCTCTGATCACACTTCCCTGGTGTGTACATTTCACTCTAGTCAACACCCGCAGGCACCACATAAAATGGAGATCTTACAATATGTTTAAAACTACAGGACTGTTATTTTCACCTGATTGGGTTCCACCCATGAAAGGCCAGAAATGTATGCTCGTGCCCTTTAGGGTTACATGCAGGTAACCTGGCCTGCAGCGGGAGGCCAGGAGAGAGAAGGTCTTAGAAGGTTCTTTGCCAACTAGGGGTTCCAACTTGCTAAGACCTTCCTGGAGTAGCTCCTTGCTTTCTTGAGAAGGCTCAGGATCCAAATGGCACCTGGCAGATGTGAGGAAACCCTTCTACCTGTACTGGCGGGCCCCTCCTCCAGCTGAGACCTGGCCCTGCGTCCACCTGGCTGTGTGAAAACAAAGGGGCCTTCTCTTTGCCTGTAGCTTTATGAGTTGGCAGCTCCGGAAAAGCCTCGCTTTGATCTTGAGCTTTGAAGGGATCAAACAAGAGGCTTTAATGGGTGAGAATGTGGCTCTGAAAAGCCTACCTTTTGTCAGTAAAGTGTTCCTTTTCCTCCTGGGGCAGGTGCAGTGGGAGGATGGAGTCTGCTTCCCAGGCCCTGAGCCAGATGTTTCTTCTTGCGACAAGCAGAACAAAGGAGTGAAAGTGAGCTCAGGGCGGCAGCTGACAAGGCCTTGTCCACAAATGAGCTCTGCTGGGCTTGGAGCTCCGTCTTGATGTCTTCCTTCTTGGAAGCTGTTTTAGTATCCTGCCTGCATTTCTCAAGGGCCAGAAATCAGCTGCTTCAGCCTGAACTGTGCTGATCATGATTTCTGAGAGTGTTGAGATTTTGCTTGAACGAGGGCTCACCTTTAAGCAATGGGATCTGGACTCACATCCTTTGATTTATGAGATATGTTTCCAACCCTGCTCAGCCTAAGATCTCAAACTCCTTCCAAATGCCCAAACAGCCTTTAAATAACCACTTTATTCCCTCAGCCTATGCTGCTACCATGACAGTAGAAATAGAAAAAGAAAAACTGGATCATGCCTTATTTCCACAGGACCATTCCAACATGATCCTAAGGACAAGCTGTTAAAACCTCCCATCAGAGAGAGAATCAATACAATTCTTCAGCTCACCTCAAATAAGGAACAGTCAGGATACTCTTCCTGGATAAGTTTGACACCGTTTCCTGATCAATGTTTTCCAGAAATTGCCTTCAATACCTTTGGGAAAGAGATATTGGTGATGATGATTCCACAGTAGATCAAGCAAGTGGTGGAAACTTTCTTGGTGAGGCTTATATTGCATTGAGTACCCTTCAGAACCCAGGGCATAGTGTGAAAATCTCTAGTCCCAGAAGATACTCCATGAAGACAGTGTCATTTCATAGCCCAAGAAAAGAAGGTAGGGATATGCACACTTTCTTCATGAAATTCTAGCTGTACACTAAAGTCCCTTTGAAGAAACTTATTCATATCACTTAACTCATCCACCCCTCAATTATCTGGCTGATGGAAATATTTCACCATATAATTAAAATCTCCTGGAGTTAACTCTCAGGAACACATGATGAGATAGTTTTCTATGAGCAGCAGCATCTGATACAGCAGTAGTATTTTTAAGATTCCCAGGCCTTCCCCGGGAATCTGAGGTGGTAAATCTGGAGTAGGAGCCTGAGAGCCTCATTGTTATAAGTGATGTGGACGAGGGTAGGTGAGACACACTGATGAGACACTGGGTCCATCCAGAAAGAATCCATGGAGAGTGACCTTTGGTCAGGATCACAGAGCAAGTTTATTAAAAGCAGAAACAGTGAGTTGAAGCTCCCTGCGGGCTGGAAAGGTTACATCAAGGGAGTGCACACGTGTGTGTACGACCTGTGCTGCCTGCCTCTCACTCAGGCAAGACGGATTCTTGTATATGTGAGGGGTGGGGGCTTCTTTCTTCATGGGTGTGACGAGATTACCTGGGGTAAAAACATGGTGCGTATCTAGGGGTGTGTCCTAGACTCAAGTTGCTAAGGCGGGGTCCTTTCCCTGGGGTGTTTAATCTTACAAGTCTCAGGTCTTGCCAGTGAATTTTCTACTCATATATCTGCAAACGCCCTATAGATTTTAAGCCATGTTGTCCTCGCATCATTAAGGACTCCAAGTGATTCTTATTATTAATGCGCGAGTTTGAGAAATTCTGGCTTCCTGTATTTATTTACACACACACACACACACACACACACAAATATATATGTTAGCTATAAAAGCACACCATAAAATATACAACCCCTAAATATAATAAAGACGGCTGCTTCTTGAGAAGGCACAGTTAACATAGGCCATGGCATTCAAATTCAAAGCAAAGCATAGAAAGTAAGCTGACCTTTCCATTGCCAGGCCTTGAATGAGCATAATCCACCTAAAAGAGAGAAGGGTCTGGGACAGGGAGATGCTTACACCCAAACAGGAATGCAGCCACCTGGGAGTGTGGTCCTTGCTCTAGAACCCTACTCTCCAAGCCTCCATTCCCTCCTCTGTAAAATCAGAGACTGCTAAAAATAACAGTAGTTTCCCAATACAGGTTATTACAGGGGATTAAATAACCTAGGTAAATTGCTTATAATTTAATTACAACGGCATGCCCTAAGTGCTTGATATATATTAGCTGTTATTTTAAACAGAGTTTAGGAGGCATGAAAATACATGAAAGAAGGAGAAATTGAGAATGGAGAGGAGACTGTCTTTGGATATGCGGGCAATTCATTCAGCAGAAGGCTCTTCTGAGAAGCACAGATGAGGACAAAGTGGTTTGCTTTCCTTTTTTTTTGGCCTTTTCTGTGTTGCTATCAGCCGCTCCCACACTCCCGCCTGGGAACAGGTTAACATTTCTGATGTCTTCCCTGTTCCCTGGGCTTTTAAACCTTCCACAGGTTAGGTCATCAGCACCCAGGACATACCTCAGTTTCCACAGCAAAGCAAATACACGCCAAGCAGCACCAAAAGAGTTACAGCCCTGTTTCTAAACAAACAGGAGCTGCCAAGGCTTGGTGCTGATATGAAATTATAATCAACACATTCACGGATTGGTGGTATTTATCATGTTGTTAGCATTGTAAATTTGTACCATTGTAGATAGGAGTCACACAGCTTGGGGCCCTGTACCTTCACCTATTGTTTTCCCTGTGTTATGATAAATTTCCAGCAACACTTGATTAAAACTGCCAATTTGTTGGGAATAAAGAGAATCTCTCGACACCACCAGGACTAATTACGCTGTCCTTGCCAAAGGGGTAGTTGAATAATTGCGGTGACGGCAGAGGCACCGCGCTTTTCACACAGTCCCGAAGCAATGAAGATTGATTCCCTTTAATTAATCATTCAAAAATAGCCCCCTTGTATCACTCCCCAAATAGGAGGGAGCATGTTCCTACATCTTTCTTCCAAAAGGCTCCCGGATGCAATTGGTTCCCTGATGAGATATCAAAACGTGTGTGCCTGTCCGAGATAGGAGGACCCTCTGTGTAAATGACTGGATTCTATTCTTCTGCTTCTTTAGCCTCGGCCCTGAGCTCTTTGTAGTCTTAACAGACTGAAGCACGTTTTCCCAGCCTCCATTAATTGTACGCTGGCTTCTCATTCGGAAAAGGGGGGCAACAATTCTTACCCCACCCAATCGATGCTTTATCTTTGTAATTCTATCAACGTGATTCCCAGGGCTAGCTTTGGAAGACCAAAGCCTCCCTACGAAGCTCTGACATCCACAGTTATATATATTATTTGCAGCTTGCTTCTTGCTTCTTACAACTCGTTCCATATTCCCTTACTTATATTTTGAATACAGGGAGATGTCTATTTTTTTCCTGAACTCAAACCTTTGCATTTAAGCTAATGAAGTCAGCATTTGAAGATGTCACTTGGTTTTGCTCATATATTCTTGTCATTAACATGACCGCCGGCATCTTTGCTCTGGGAAGAGATTCAGTCCAAAGTGTTTCTGGATGGTCTCCTACCAGAGACTTGAGCAAGAAGTGCTGGAGAGACACTGGAGGAGGAGGATGGTACTGCTTTCTCATTGGGGAGCAAAACTGTGAAGTAAGCAGATCTCTACTACTTCCCACAGTCTGCTCTCACCAACTCCTCCTTTCCCATTTCCAGAAAGTAGCATAAGAATGTCTTTACATAATCTTATTTATTTTTATAAAGGTAAGCAGGTAGGGAGGCAGGAAGAGAAGGAAGCATTTTTACTTTATTCCCCCCAACCCCCCTTTTTTTCTCGTTGTTCACACTGGTTGTTTCCCCTGCACCCAGAAGTTGAACCTAAGAGTATGTGGCTTGCATGGCTTGCATCCTTCAGAGGTGATTGACAACCACTGCTCCACCAAGGACTGTTTAAGCCACTGGGGGATAGGGCAGTTGCCCATCTTTGTGTGTTATCTCTTCTGTACCTTCCTTTCTAAAGCTCCTTCTCCGTCCCACCTCTTCTTGATCCCCAGACAAAGGAGGAAAAGAAAAAGGAGCTGCATCATCTGGAACTCATTCAGACTTTATTCTGTGTCTGCCTGGATGCCCATCAGTGTTGTTTTTCTTCCTTTATGTTACAAAGATGCATTATTGAGCAGACTTCAAGAGTTAAGTGGCTGAGTATCTGCTTGTGTGCAATTGCCTTTTAGTAAGTTATAGAAACATGGAGCTTGAGAGCCTCTCAAAGAGCACCCATTCCAACATGCTGAGATGAGAAAACTGAGGGCCCCTAAGAAGTGGTCCTTTCTGTGAATGCCCAGCAACCTCACAAAAGGTAGGCAGGCTAGCAGAGGAGGGAGAAAGGATGCTGGGTGAGCAGAAACAGCGAGGGTGGGCACTAGAGGCTCGAGAGCGGCCCTCTACTGGAACCTCAGCTCTGGCACTAATGTCTAGCCCTTGGACCTCATTTCCACATGGGACATACATGACAACA
Source organism: Solenodon paradoxus (assembly GCA_004363575.1). Taxonomy (NCBI): domain Eukaryota; kingdom Metazoa; phylum Chordata; class Mammalia; order Eulipotyphla; family Solenodontidae; genus Solenodon; species Solenodon paradoxus. The sequence continues at coordinate 1,787 of RJWH01004833.1, read as the reverse complement.
TCTTCTGACAGGGTGGCTGTAAGAATAAATAACCACAGAGGACAAAAGCAATGGACACAAAAGATGTTCTTAGTAAAAGACCGTAAAAATGGCAATGGTGCCACCAAAATGCCACCAGATTTTCAGGCCCCCGTGTTTTCAAAAGTGTTTTGAAAAGAACCTCAATTCATGTCATCAAATGCTCTTCATTTTTCTCCTAGATGCTGATTTTCACTCTGGAGTCAGTCGACAGTAAAATATTGTAAGAAAATAACATCACCTATAGCTTGCTAAGCTTCTTGTCACTTCCTCCCCTCTCGTCTCATTAGTAGTGCAGAGAACAGGGCTGAATTAAGGAGACATGCATGCAAGCATTTACTCTTGGACACTCTTTCTTAGGGGAAACTTAACTTCACCAACTTTCTCTGAGAATACACTAACTCATCTTCTCTATAAACTGGCATCTCTCCCTGGACAGACAGTGCTAACTTGATACTATTCATCAGTAAATCTCAAAACTCAATCTGTATCATTGGAGATTCTATTGAAATGCAGCATACCAGGTTCTGCATTTCTAATGAATTTCAAGAGGACAATGATACCACTCATCTGGACCATAACTGGAACAATGAGGGTACAGTACCACCTCAGTACCGCCCTCAGTACCACCTGAACACTCGACTTAAATTTTAATCTCAGAACAGTTAGAGTCAATAAAATCTCTGGCCCCTTTTCATGGATTTACAAGAAGGAACATATAATCTCATGTCAAGTATCGAGTTATTATATGTGATGCTATGTTTACAACCCCATAGTCCTCTATTTTATTTTCTCACCTAATCCATACTCCTAACCACCAGGCAGTAGATGAAAAGGGCAGAGGAAAACATGGCTCTTAAAACAGTGAGAATTCCCTTCCAACATCTTCTCTGATTTCCTTTGGCATGAGAATTGTAGGAGTAGAAACAGCCCTGTATCTCTCCATGATACTTCTTACACCAGGTTTGTGGTTTTTCCACACACCAAAGAATTCTAAATGACTTCACAATGGAAATTTCTTTTCTCAGTTCTGGAAGCTAGTAGACAGAGATCAGGGAGTCCGCAGGGTTAGTTTCTTGTGAGGCCTCTCTCCTTGGCTTGTACACGGCTACCTTCTTGCCTGGGCCTCCCTGTCTATCTGCGTCTTTGTTTCCTCTCTTTATAAGGATTATATATTTATAAGGACCCTACAAACTTTCCTTGTCTTAATTACTTCTTTAAGGGCCCTATCTCCAGATGCCATCACATTCTAAAGTACTGGGGGTTAAGACCTTTGAAGATAAGAATTATGAGGGGATACAACTGAATCCATAAAAGCACTGCTTTTGTCCTCACAGGTTCTGCACCCACTGCACTGTCCCTTTCTAGTCACCTGGATAAGCTGGCCATGAAGCTGTGCTTTCAAATGCACAGTTGGGTTAGAACCCACAGAGCAGCTCCCATATTTGCATCAGGTTCCCCCAAATAAAAAGTGCAAAATAAGGAAGCAAATCAAAGCTTTTTTATTCATGCATTTCTGAACCAGTATCTCTAGTTTCTGAAGGAGGTTTAGGTCTGGGAGGTCAGATGCAGAGAGAGAGAGAGACTCTCTGAAGGCTGACATAAGCAGCACCCCTGCAGGCGGAGACTGACTCATGATCCCCCACATGGGCGAGTCAGAGCAAACAGAACTGAATAGCTCCCTCTGTCTTAGCTGAGCTTTTAGAGATCCAACCTCAAAGAAAAACATTTTACAAATGCTAGTGTATTTATTAAAGAAAGAAAATCTC